>CAODLS014217007.1:0-12328 GCA_948243855.1 Flueggea neowawraea | reverse complement strand
TGAGAACAAGCATTGGAGAAGATGCCCAGCTTGTAGGATCTATGTTGAGAGGACACAGGGTTGCAGATACATGAGATGCAGGTAATATTTCTATGTCAATTGTCATTTATCTTTATCTGTTTTGTCCATCAAATGAGCTTTCCGAAAAGCATTGGGCTTGGCAATGTTGGTAAATTGCTGAAGTGGATGCAAAAGAAAAAATGTTGAAGTAGATTGTAGCAAGATTATATACTTGCACTATGTTCGAATAGTTCTTTTTTTTAATCGTGTTTGAACAGTGAATATACAGTTTTCATAATCTGTTAATTAATACAAGCTATCGTTATGTTCTTTTTGTTCGTTTTAATGTCTTACATGTGTACTTAAGATAAGAGACGACAAATTTTCTTTGATTTGCTCTTTAAACTCTGTATAGTCCCAGAGTTGCCCGCCAACATCACAGATAGCAATACATAGAAAAGGACATAAACAGAGAGAGTATTCATGTTCGAGTTGTTAATCATTTATCTGTAATATGGTTTTGTTTACGCCATATTTTGGGCCTGGGTTCAATGGGCCGTGTCGAGACCGTAAAGCCCACTTGAATGGAAGCCCATGGACAGGCTTGAAGGTTGAGACTCAGGGAGCAGCCCCAAAGAAGCCTGGCTTCTTGAGAGCTAGGACAAGAAAGTAAAGAATGAAGATCACCACTAAGAGTTGGAGTTGGAAGATTAACCTCCAAGAATCACTCTTTAAGTTAAAACCTCACAGAAGGGAGGAAAGATCAGATTCAGGGGAATGGCCTGTAGGAAACTTGGCTTTTGAGGGCTAAGACAAGAAAGAAAATGATCAAATCTCTAAGGAAAGTCAAGTTGCCAGAGGAGCAAATCTTGAAGGTAATGAAATCAAATTCCAAGTCAGAGTCTGCAGAAAGAAAGAAACCCAATCACTGGTTGCATGTGGGCTGACCTCTAGGGGATTTCAGAAATTAAGGCTCATTCCATGATTTTGGGAAGGACGAAATTAATCAATTGGGAAAGGTTTTTGGCGAAGACGTATAAAAGCCGTAAAGAGAGATGTTGGAAGGAACTTTTTTTTTTAGACATTACATTTCATTTCATTTCCCCCTCATTGGTTTAGCCTCCTAGGCTTTATTAACCCCGTTTATGTCCTTACGTTCTATTCTTTAATCTCAATTGTCATCGTTGTGATTTGGTTATAAATTAATAAAGTTTATTGTGTGTTTTGCATTTGTCTCAAAGAAGCAAAGAACATACTTGACAATTGAGATTAAAGAATAGAGCTTAAGGGGATCAAGGGGTTAAGAAAGCTTAGAAGACTAGGAGGCTAAACCCATGAGGGTGAAATGTAATGTCCGGAAAAAAGGTCGCTTCCAACATGTTGCTTTGCTGCTTTTATACTGTCTTCATCAAAAATCTTTGCCAATTGATTAATTTCGTCTTTCCCAAAATCATGGAATCAAGGCCCTTAATTTGTGAAATCCTTTGGAGGTCAGTGACCAGTGATGTTCCTTCTGGGGGCTTTGACTTGGATTTTGATTTCATTCCTTCCGTGACTTGCTCCTTTGGCAACTTGACTTTCCTTGGATACTTTCCTTTCTTGTTTTAGCCCTCAAAAGCTGTCTCTGGGGGCTGCTACCCTAAGTTTGATCTTTCTTTCTTCAGATCTTTTTCCTTCTCTGAGATTTTGATTTAGAGAATGATTCTTGGAGGTTAATTTTTCAACTCTTAGTGGTGACCACCATTATTTCTTTTCTTGTCCTAGCCCTTAAGGAGTCAAGCTTCCTTGGGTGCCTCTTCCAGGAGCCTCAACCTTCAATCCTGCCTGCCCATGGACTTCCACTGAAGTAGACTTCATGGTCTCGGCCCAAATCCAAAATATACCGTAAACACCTTACAATCATTAACAAATCTATCCTTTGTTAGCACTTGTCATTTTTCTCTTGTGTTAAAAGTTGACCGTTGACACCACATGTATAATTTACTACTACGTGTGAACGACATTATCAAAATGACAAATTTATTAACGATTGTAAAAAAGTTGTTGTTTTTTTAGGTTTTGATTTGACAAAAATGGACACAAAGTAAAATAGTTGTTTATAAAAATATTAATGAGCGTCATTTTTATTAAGACAACTGTTATTAGCTGAATTATTTTTTTGTTAACTGATCAGTACTGTTTTATTCTTGACAAACTATCTATGAAATGTTTCTCGTAGAAAAAAAGCGATGAATGAATCGGCCAAATAGGTGGTGAATGCTACGAACACTAATTTTTTTTCAGCTATGGAAATGAAGGTTTTCCTAGTTTTTGTTATATGAAGAAATTATTTCAGGTGATATATTAATCACTCTTCTGCAATTTATGGCAGGTGTGGAGCTTCTTTCTGTTATGGTTGTGGCGATACAAAAATAGGTGCAGCCACCCATTACTGCGCTGTTTGTAGGGCTTAAGTTTTTAATAGGTATGCCAAATTAGTTATTTTGTGTTGTCTTTACAGAAAGATATCTTACTAATCCATCAGATGTACTCTTTGAAGTTTCAAACAGCTATTAGTATACCAGATGACTCCACTTTGTCATCTCAAGTTAATTATAAGAAATTTCTTGCTAACGCTCTACATATATTCGGTTGACATACGGATCTAGGGAAGAAATCTTGCCTCTTCCTTTATTTGGGTTAATTTTACTCGCGGTCACAAAAGTTTTGGGGAGGAAAGAGACCGTGAAGATATCATGTTGAAGAAACTTGCTGAGAACAAGCATTGGAGAAGATGCCCAGGTTGTAGGATCTACGTTGAGAGGACACAGGGTTGCAGATACATGAGATGCAGGTAATATTTCTATGTCAACTGTAATGTATCTTTATCTGTTTTGTCCATCAAATGAGCTTCTCAAAAAGCATTGGGCTTAGCAATGTTTTTGCTTTATTGTTACTTGTGTGATAAATTAACGAAGTGAATACAAAAGAAAAAATGTTAGAAGTAGATTGTATAAATAGATTGTAAGTGAAAAAGTAGCAAGATTATATAATTGCACTATGTTCGAATAGTGAGTGTTTCTTTCTTCGACTTGCTCTTTAAACCCTGTATGGACCTGGAGTTGCCAGCTAACATCATAGATAGGAACACATAGAAAAGGACATAAACAGAAAGAGCATTCATGTTCGAGTTATTAATCCCTTAATCTGTAATATGGTTTTAAATATTTTGTGTTGATAGTTCCTTCATTCGGGAATAACTAAATATTTCATTTAATCTAAAAAAATATTGAAAAAGTCCCGAATGTATTCTGCAATGATTTATTTAGGTGAACAATTTATACTAGGACTCGGGATGCACATTGATTTTCAATAGAAAATTTAAAAAACAGCTCATGAAATTCTGATAAAAGAATTTTGGATATTGTTATTTTACACAAAAAAATGGTTAAGAGCAGCATAGAAATGTATTATATATATATATATATATATATATATATATATATATATATATATATATATATATATATATATATATATCCTTTAGGTTACATAATTTTTCCATCTAAATGATAGAGAGATGAGAGTGGAGCTTTGCATGAAAATGAAGATCATATATGGGGGGTTTGATTTTGGCTAGCGGATTGCATATTTTTAGATTGGACAGTTCTTCTCAGGGGATTATGATTTTTTTTTTATTTGCCATGTATTTGAATCTTACCATTACTGATATCATTCCCTCTGAATACATACATGTTCTAGCTTTTAGTTGATTTTTGTCACATAAATTTATGGTTTTCTTATGTTTCTCGCATCAGCGAAAGATAATTTCTTTCTAGCTTTAATAAAAGATGCTTTCACAAAAACAGAGTTATCATTCTTGTTCATGGCTGCAATTTTAAACTTGTTCTGTATTTTATCAGAAGTTGTGCAGATCTGTATTTCTTTATTAATCTCAGTTATTTGATTGTGTACTCTACTCAAAACAATATTGAGACTCGTCACGTGTCTTGCTGTTATGAGGTGCCAATAGCAGTAAAGATAGTAACATGAAAGGGGGTGTTTGTTTGGTGTAGAATAGATTGCATAAAGTAATCTATGTCTAAATAATGTGTCGTTCTCTTAATTTTTTCGCTATTCTACATCTATTTTTCTTGTCTGCTCTTGAGTCAATTTGTTAATGCTTGGCATGCATGAGCCACAGTTGTGTTTCATAAGCTAGTTCAATGTTAGACAACCCTGCCGTAGAAAACGGCTCAATCCGTTTCAGTATATTGTTGGGTAGGGTTGTAATCGAGCGAGCCGAGTTGAGCTTGAACTCTTGGTGCTTAAGCTCGGCTCGGATGTAGTACTTCTGAGCTCGACACGAGCTTATTTTTTTGTTCGTACTCCGCTCATTTTGTTCAATTAGTGTCTGGGAGCTACTCGAGCTCGGCTTGCTAATAGCTCTTTTTCACTGTTCGCGAGCTTAGCTCGTTTAAGCTCGTTATACTTGGCTTGTTTGACAACTTGATGTCAAGCTCGGTTCGGCTCATTTGACAATGCGATACCAAGCTCGACTTGGCTCGTTCGACAACTCGTTACCAAGCTTGACATGGCTCGTTCGATAACTCCTTAATAAGCTCGACTCGACAATGCTTGTTTCAAAGCTCGACATCTAAGCATAAAAACTGCCTAATCATTTTCAAAATGGATTAAATAATGTCGTTCTTGTGTAATTTTGAAATATGTTCTTTAGTCTCTGGGTTTTCAAAAATTTCTTCTCCCCTCTTCGAGGTTCTCTGAAATTATGAATCGTTCGTCCAATGTTACAAAAAATGTGAAATGATCTTGTTGTGCATGCCAAGTTGGACCTAACCATCCTTACCACCCTGGACCAACGGTCTCAATCATCACCACCAAAACTAGAACCCACCACCACCACATCAACCTATATTTTAATGAAATTTTATAACAGGACATAGTGAATTTTCAACAAGTGAACCTGTATTTAAATTAATTTACGTATTTAAGCTAATCAATTTATAACAAACCTACAACTAATTTTTCAAATAACAAGAGGATCTGCAATAATTTCATCAGATCTAAAAAAATATACAAAATTGAAACCCTAGAAAAAAAAAACCCAGTTGCAAACCCATTTTCATCTCTGTAACAAACCCAGTTGCAACACAACTCTCTCCCCTCTTTCAATCTCTTTCTCTTACTCCACCTCCACAACAAACCCAGTGCGGACTACTCATGAAAGAAGTCATCCACGCCCACAAACACCTCTTTGACGCACAAGTCGACTATTATTGTTCACTCCACGTGACCATTTCTCATCAATGGGTACTCAACATTTAAAATCACAATTTACAGATTTAAAAACCCTCTCTTTAATTAAAAAAAAAACTACACATCAATCTATATTCTTATCAATAGGCCATTGATGCTTGGTGATGGGCCTGATGGTGGTGGCAGCGACAACGACGACAGGAAGAGAGGAGTTGAGGGTCTTATTGGTTGCGAAGAAGGAGATAAGGAGTTGAGGGTGTCGGGTTTGTTACAGAGATGAAAGAGATGAGAGCAACAGAGAGAGATCGCAATCTCAGTTGAAATAGGGTGCGATGTAGAGAAAGGTGGTGGTTGTCGGTGGCGGCAGGGGGAGAGAGAGAGAGGAGAGTGAAAACAGAGGTGGTGGTTGCATTTCTAGGATTTGGTGAGAATAGTTGAAGGGTCGGGTTGAGGATGGGTTGGTGGGTTAGTTTTAGGGAGAGAGGAAGATGAGAGATGGTGGGTTGGTGGGTTCAGTTGGGTTTAATGATAGATGGGTTGCTTGTTTTGATTGGGTTTAGTGGTATATTGGTTGGTGTGTTGGTTTTAGGGAGAGAGGAAGAGGAGAGATGGTGGGTTGATTGGTTCAGTTAGGTTTAGTGATAGATGGGTTGGTTGATTCGGTTTAGTGTTAGATTGGTTGGTGGGTTGGTTTTAGTGATTGGAAGAAAGGAAAACATAAAAAAAATTGTGCAAGGGTAATTCTTTCTTGAAAATTGAGGTTTTTTCAAATGTCACGCCACATCAGCAAATCTAACGGAATTATTAACGTTGGACGAACGGTTCATAATTTCGAAGAACCTCGGGGAGGGGAGGGGAAAGGATCTTTTTGAAAACCTAGGGACCAGAAGCAGATTTCAAAATTACACAAGGACATCATAGGATTTAACCCTTTCAAAATTGATCGTTTTTGCTCTTTGATAACACCTTTTGATATCCAATATATCGTCATGTTTATCTAAGAAAATTTATGTTTTATTAATTAACCACGATTTGGCTCGATTCTCTAAAGTAGAGAAAATGTATTATAATAAGAATGCATTCAAACATATTCAACAACAAAAACACCACAAAATACACAACATTCAACAACAAAAACACCACAATATTTTCACGTGCATACATGATACATATAATGATCCACAAATAAATTGAGCAAGAAATAAGCCCTCCAGCAACTATACGACTGGTCTCGTTCAAGCGTAGAAAAATAATGTACACATACACATCAATTTTATAAGATGAAAAATTAGAACAAACAATTAAATCCAAAATCTTCATAGTGCAAGATTAAACAAATAGAAACTAAATTCACCGGCAATTAAATCCAAAAGCTTTGAAGCTCGATGACGGTGAGAGAGCTTTCGTATATAAGCACTGCTGCACAACGACAGTGACAGAGAGCGATAGAGTCAAAGAGAGGCAATGGCGAGAGTGAGTGAGATTGAGAGAGGCAGCGGCGATAGACGAGAGTGACTGAGATTTAGGGCTTGAGAGTGTTGAGTGAGAATTGGGAATTAAAAGAAATACATACAACACAAATTCTTGCTCCTTGTCTTCTTTGTTGTAAATTCTATGCATGGCTTCTTTCTAGTTTCTCTAGTTTAGCATCATAAAAGTTAGAATTTCTTCATTTCTGTTCTGATTTTGAGCTGGTGTCTCCATACCCAGATTCCCTTAGGAGGCCTAGAAATTCCCTAAAAACTCAACCTTTTCAGCTTGTTTACTGTGATCCATATGGAAGATCTGCATGTAAGAAATTTCTGTAGTTTCCCAATGTCAGCTTTCTTCCATGTTCTTAAACCCGAAGTTTTTAACGCCAACAAAGGTTTCCACTTCTTTGGTTTACGAATTACATTATAATACTTTTATACATTGTGTTGCACTTTTGTATTTTTAGTATAATATTTAAAATTTAGCAAAGAAAGACGTCAAATCCTAACAATCATTAACAAAACAACAATTTATTTCTTTCGTTAACTGATCGGTATTGTTTTATTCTTGACTAACCATCTAAGAGCATGTCCAAGAGGCTTTTTATTAAGGAGCCTCAAAATATTATATTTTATTTTTGTTTGTGTGGTATTTTTTTTTTGAAATTTGTGTATTGGAGAGAAAATATATTAAAAAATTAATATTTTATTGAATAAGTTAGATAAATAGTATCAATGAGTAAATAATAATTTTTTAGTTTTGTGAAGTGACTGTAAATTTGTTAAAATTGTTAGTTAATTTATTAATAAAATATTAAAGAAGAGAGTTTTTTAACTGAAAAAAGAGAGTTAAATTGTATTAGAAAGTATAATTGAATTTAAAATTTGAGATAACTGTAATACTAAAATATTATATTATAAGGAGGATGTCCAAGAAGACTCTTGGACATGCTCTAAAGAAATGTTTCCCATAGAACAAAAGCGATGAATGAATCGGCCAAATAAGTGGTGAATGTTACTACCACTAACTTTTTTTTTTTCAGCTATGGAAATGAAGATTTCCTAGTTTTTATTATATGAAGAAATTATTTCATGTGATATATTAATCACTCTTTTTTCAATTTATGACAGGTGTGGAACTTCTTTTTGTTATGGTTGTGGCGATACAAAAATAGATGCAACCACCCATTACTGCCCTGTTTGTTGGGCATAAGCTTCTAATAGGCATGCCAAATTAGTTGTTTTGTGTTGCCTGAACAAAAAGATATCTTATTGATCCATCAGATGTACTCTTTGAAGTTTCAAACAGCTCTATTAGAGCGTTGGCATTGGTGGTTAAATAGGGAGTCTAATAATCTCTCTTCTTATTAGACCACCAATGAGAGATAACTAATTGAATTAGACGATTCAAACTGTATTAGACTGTCCAATGTATTTTTTTATTTTTTTTAATTTTCGTTGATTTTAAAAAAGAGAGAAAAAAAAGAAGTTTAGTGAAAAGTAAAATAATTGTAGATCTCAAAATAGAGTTAAATGATAGTCCAAATTATTAGAGATAAAAAAATTTAATGAGAGATTATTTAATAAAATGTTGATATGATAATGATTTAAACCCAAAAGAGTCTAAACTATTGAGGATGCTCTTAGTACAACAAATGACTCCACTTTGTCATCTTCAAGTTAAGAATAAGAAATTTCAAGCTCATGCTCTACGTATATTCGATTGACGTAATCTAGAGGAAGAAATCTTGCCTCTTCCCCTATTTGGGTTAAATTTTACTAGCGGTCACAAAAGTTTAGGGGTTTGTTCAATTTAGCCACAGAAGTTTTTTTTTTTTACTTTCCTCACAAAATTCGATTGGAGTGGATGTTTCAAAAATCTGGCTAAGGGGATGGGCATGTAAGCTCAACTTGTACACTTTAGCATGCTACATGTCGTGCTACGTGGCACAACTTATACACTGTAGGCCATGTTTTTATTGTCTGAGTACAAGATTCATCAAAGTTGTTCTCACTCGCCAATTGGCTTGGTTAAGACTTGCTCGTCCTTCATCGAGTTAGACTTGGTCATGTATGTTATGACATTTTGATGGACTAATGGCTTATTCTCCTGGGGTCGATAGTTTTGCTATTGCGTTCCACCTTTATGACTTACTACTCCGCATCTAGCGTGCAAGAGTTCTTGAGTTTACACATGGTTTTGAAAATTCCTATCAGGACTTGAACTTAAAGGCGAACTAATGATCATCTCTCAGTCCTCTCTTTTAGGTTTCTTTTCTCCTCTAGAGGGACTTGGATGTGGAGGTGAATAGGATACTTAGCCTTCCTCTCTCCTAAGGAATGACTGACTATGAACATCTAGGCTCTTTTTATGCATGAGTACTGTGAGTACTATTATGAATGTCCCTAACAAGTGATTGGCTTTTTGGATATTCCTTACTGTAGCAATTGTTGTACCTAATTATAAAAATGAAATTTGTAACTAAGAAATTTTTTCAAGATCTAGGGTCGTCGATTTCCAAGCTCCCCAACTCCTAAGCTTCAAGATTCTCAGCTCTAAGCTTGGAGGACTTGGTTTCAGTACTCTTGAGCTCCTCAACTCTTTGGTTCCTAAACTCTCTGCCTCTGCGTGGTTCTGAACGCAGTGTAAGGGAAAGGGATGGAGACTCACTCTCCGTCCTCCCTTTGACGCTCATTTCAGCTCTTTGTCTCATCCTCTATTATGATTCACTTACCGGGAAAATTGAGAGATTCATTTTTATTTATAGAGGTGGATGGAGGGGTGAATACCCTACTATTACTTGTTGGGTCTTCATTGAGCCTCAAGGATTGGACTTGGTATTCGGAAATCGATTGCGAGGAGTTTCAGAAGTTGCAGAAGGACGAAAGAGACCGTGATAAAAATCATGTTAATGAAACTTGCTGAGGACAGGCATTGGAGAAGATGCCAAACTTTTAGGTTCTTTGTTTAGAGGACAGAAGGTTGCAGATACATAACATGCGGGTGATATTTCTGTGTAAAATTCTAGTTCATTTTCATTGTTTTGTCTACAAAGAGCTTCTCGAATAGCATCGCGCACGTATTTTTTTGTTTTGTTCATGTTAGTGTCATTTTTTTATCATAAGTCGGTGACTCGATGGGGTTAATAATACCAGTGATCACAAAATTTTTCGCGTTGTTTAAATTTGGTCACAAAAAAATTGTTACACAGTGGTCACTATTATTTTTTTCTTCAAGAATGTCACTTTGACCCGAAAACTCGACAGATTGGACATAAAATGTCACGTAAGCATACCACCTCTATTCTCATAGACACTTTTCTTGCCGACGTGGCAATTAATGAAAGGTCTGGCTCGACCTGACTGACCGATCCGACAACTCGCATGTGTCCAGTTTGTCCAGTCTGTCGAGTTTTCTTGGGAAAGTGAAGCTAAAAAATATGTAGTGACCACTAATTGACCGATTCAGTGACCTGCATGTATCCAACCTGACCAATCTGTCGAGTTTTCGGGCCAAAATGACTTTCTTGAAGGCAAAAAAAATAATAGTGATCACTGCATAACATTTTTTCTTTTGTGACTAAACTTGAGAAATGCAAAAATTTTTGTGACCATTGATATTATTAACGCTGACTCGATGCCTTAAAATTTTATTCATCTAGACCAAAAATTAATCAGTCTAAGAAAACGACCTTTCTTTTCTTTTTTGTTTTTCTTTTAATGTGTTATATGGCATTTTACATCAAAATTTCATGAATTCTTGCCATAAGAGGAAATGAAGTTGTGCTATGTTTTTATTACATGATGAAATTACTCCATGTGATGTTAATAACTGTTTTGCAATTTATGACAGGTGTGGAACTTTCTTCTGTTATGGTGGTAGCAATAAAAAAAATAAGTACAAAAACCCGTTACTGCTCTATTTGTAAGGCTTAAAACTTCAAATGGCAATGTCTAATTAGTTATTTTGTAGTCCCAGAACCTGAAGATGTTCTATTGATTCATCAGAATGTACTTTTTTTCAAACAGCTATTAGTATAACTGACGACTCCACTATCATCTAAAGGTTATCTGCAAGGAATTTCTTGCTCGTGCTCCACATGTATGGCTGGTATGATTAAACAATCTAACCTAGCCTAAGAAACAATAAATATTGGTTAAATTACAAAATCTCCAATAGCCATTCTCAACAAATAATGTTGGATTACTCTCTCATTTGACAATGGAGATGTAAAGCAAGATTAAGAGGAAAATACTCGCACAGTTCTAGAGAAATGAGATCCAAGAAGAGACAAATGGTTCTGGAATCTATGCTAGTACAATCTTTTGCTTCATGTAATCGTTAAAAATGATGATTTGTGAAATTATGCACGTAGAATACACATGTATACTTCTTCCACATCTAAGCTAACTTTGCATACATTTTCTTTTCCTTCTTGCTGATATTACATCCAGGCCGACAAGCCTAAGAGGTCCGTTTGGTTTAGATGTTCTTGGAGCTTTTCAGAGAGTTTCGTTCAAAATGTTTGAATTTGCGGTTTGTTTAGAGCTTGAATTGGCATGACTTTATACACCCTACACTGGTCATGCACAAACAAATTGTCCGAAGAGCGCTACTTGAGTCTAACTCATGTAATTAATTCGAAGTAATTAAGCGTATGAGTTGTAGAATCTAAAATTATAAATTCGAAAAAAAAAAAGAAATGAGAAGTTAACATTCCTATGGCGGAGCAAAGTGCTTCTATATCGAGTAGAAGCAGAAAGTGGACATCTATCGATAAGACTACATAGTTAAATTAATCTAGTGAAAAGAAATATTCTACAATTTTGTTTCTAGGCTCTCATTCCAGAATGACAAATAAAAAATTGGGGGTGCCTTATTGGCTATCTTTATATGGAGACAACAATGGGGGGAATTGGATACAATACAATAATTACATTCTTCTTACCTCATTTATAAACTTATATAGGTGAAGAAAAAAGTTAAAGCAAGAAAAGAAGTGTCATGACCGTCTCTGCGGCGGCTTGTTAATAACCGTTTGCAGTCTTCTGGGATTTCTTCTTGAAGTTCTTTACACTACAGTGTGGACAGATATACTCCAGTCCGTCTGTCTTGGCATAGTCCTGCGATTCGCAGCGTTCACGAGTCAAGCAAATGAATCCAACAAAAAATTGCACAATTATAATCCCACGCAAAGTATCGAGCGCAGATGCAAAAGGAAACGACTTAATTAAAAACATCAGATTCAAAGTAAAACAAATTCCAACACTTATTGGTTGGATTTAAAATATTTGCTTATAATCGTTATATCCTTCCGCAATTTATGTAATTTTATGCACCATCATATTTGCTTTCGAAAATTTTCATGAATTACTTGGTAACAATGAGAAACAAGATTATAACAGAAGGCAAAGTTCAGTAGAACCTTGGTAAAAATGGATAAACCAGAATGGTATAACATCTAGCAATTGCTGAGATTGGTTAAAGGAAAATGTACCTTAAAGGCACCAAGCCCCTGCCTCCTGTCACAGCCAAAGTGAGCCCACTCGCCACAAATTCCGCAGTTCACCCAATCACCAGGTGCGCTACTGTTAAACAT
>CAODLS014216162.1:0-22330 GCA_948243855.1 Flueggea neowawraea | reverse complement strand
CTCTATTTTTAATACCAAACCGAATATTCCAAGCAATTCTTCTCCACACCTCTTTTTTATTATTATTTAACAATTTACACTTATATTTAATTATTTTACTAATTCTTTCAACTAAAAATATATTTTAATATTTTTAATAACATATAAATATTAAACATAATTATTTTTGTAATACAATAAATAAAATAAAATAAATTTGAATAAAATATGTTTTTTATTTATTAAAATTTATAACTAAATACACACATTAAAAGTACAACGTAATTAAAAAATAATTACATATTGATCTCAATGATCTTTTGAATTGAAAAACTACTATCATAAATGCTCAATTAATACATTGCGTAAAGCATAGTGAGCTTTCTTGTCCTTTATTTTTTTATGTCGAGCTATAAATTGCTGAAATTGAATATATTTATCTTGAATGATTTGTAAAATTTTTAATTATTTTTCATATTTTATTATATTTTACTATAATTTTACAAAAAGTAAATTAGTAATAAAATTTAATTAATAAATATATTGATTGATTAAATACACAAATATACCATAAATTAAAACTAAAAAAAAAGTGAAAAAAAGGCATAACTACAGTATTATGCCATATTTGGGGTAGTATTGTAGCTACACCAAGAAATGGCGTGAGAAATGGAGTCTGGTTGAACTCCATTTCTCACGCCATTTCCAACAAAGAACGACAGTTTGGTGTGCGTTAGAAATGACCTAATAGAGGTGATGATAATGATGATGCCAAGAGCATTACCTTAAACTCCGAAAAAAAAAATTTATAGATCCAAAACTATATAGGACTATTTACAAATGTTGCCATAAAAAATATCTCATGCCCAAAATCTATTGTAGACGAAATATTTCACAGAATAACAAATTGAAGAAACAGTACTCCAAGAAATGGATATTGCATCCTCAATAAACATATTATCGGAGTAGATAGTCCCATGCTGGCAAAGGAAGAGTGCTTCTAGGTGTTTCCTTTATTAAGTCTCTTGCATATTCTCATAACTGTGCGCTGACACATCACTGATTTATGTGTATGTGTTGAATAATTGATTTATTAAAGCACAAACTGCATATGCCACTGTTTGGTAAATGGTAAGCATATATATTCATAATTCTTATTATGAACTGCATAGATAATATACCTTCTCCATCTACATGAATGCTTCCACCTTCAAGTATCATGGAATTGGGAAACCTTGGAAGGTTTTCCATTTCAAGAATCTGAGAAGAAATTAATATCAAATAATGTGAGGGGGACAAACATGCTCACTAACAAATTAAAATTAAACTAGAAAATTTATCTAATGTTCAAATTAATTTAAGAATATTATGTGATTATGGAAAACAATGTCAAGATATAGTACCATTAAAGTGAAATTGCAAAGTTGAGTTTTTTTAGTTATTTAGCTCATTTTTGGTCATTTTTGAACATGTTGAAGAAGATTACTTGAAATTGGGTAGATGGAAAGTTGACATAATCATATTATTTAAATTCTTGCTAATGCATTTGTTACTTAAGCAATAGCTTTTGTGGCAATGTTTTCTCTAAATCCGCATGCTATTAAGTTTGGAATAGAGTTTCTTAGTATATATTTCAAAATTTATGATAGAAATTCCTATCAATATTTCAAAACTTGAAATTTTTTTTGAAGATGTAAACATTGACAAATTTTCAATTTTTTTTTTGAATTTACCAAAATTCATTAGTTTTATTTTTTTTTGTAAAAGTTAATATATAATGAAAAAATATAAGAATATAATTATCATTTTATTAGTTGTTAAGCTTTATCTAGACCTGATCATTCACGAATTGGCCTGTTAAAAATCGAACCGAAACCGTTTGAATCGAAAGCGGCTTCAAACGTAACCTCAATAAAGGTCCAGTTAAAGTTTAGAAGTTTACAAAACCGTTAAACTGTCTCAAACTGATAGTTCAACTACTGGCATAATTTTTTTTTTAAAATAAATAAGTGACATCCATTTTAGCCCGTTGAGTCGTCGATATTCTGATAAGATTTTATTGTAATTAATTATTTCCTAAGTTTTTTGGAAATAAAATTGATCATTTTCTTAAAAAATTGAATCCAACAATTGCATGCTATCCATTTTTTTAAAAAAACATTTATTTGTTATCATATGTAGGAGTTGCAATTTCTAACCCGATAATACGATTTGTGAGTACACAATTACGACATGATACATATTTAATTTTTGTAATGTTTATGTTATGTATAATGATGAGTGATATGTAAATGACATGACACGATTACAACACATATAACATGAATTGCCACCCCTTTTTCATATGTATTATATATTGGTACAATAGTACATACACCATTTTAAATTTATTTAAAAATAATTTTAAATTTTAAGATAAATCACAAATTTATAATTAAGGTTTGAATTGCCAAACCGTTTGATTTTGAATCAAGGAAGCAAACTGTCTCGAATTGGAATTGAAACCGAACCGAAACCAAATCGCTAAGAACAATCTGAACGGTTTGCTTCAAGTTCAATATTTTCATTGAACCTGAACCGACGGTTCAAAAATAGGAACCAATGTTTCATGAATTGTGATCAAGTCTAGCTTTGTCCCATTTATGCCACCAAATACAAGAGAACACAATATTTTGTGTTATCCAATTTTATGTTATCTTGTCCAATGCACCAAACTTACCAATCAAGTACTAAATTTACCTTCGAGTTAATTATGTCAGTTAGCCAAATTAAAATTTAGATTTTGACAAAAGAAGACAAGGTTTGGTAATTATTAGAATCCCAACCTTTTTCATGTTCAGTTTTCCTTATACCATACTTTTGATTCTTTAGTTGAAAACTGCCACATTCAGTTAAATAAAAATCAATTTTTCGTCTCATTTAATCAATTTTTCTCTCTCTCCTCTTCTCCCACAATCTCCTTTCTCTTTTCTTCTACCCCAAACCCTAGCTCAACCTGTCATTGTCGCCGCTCACTGATGCTTCGTCCGCCACTCATTCTCTTCATTTCTCCTTCTCTCTTCTCTTGATTCTCTCTCTCGATTCTCTTTCTTCTTCGTCGCTCCTTCTCCTCTCTACCACTCTCTCACCCCTAGCTCAGCCTATCGCCTCCTCGACTCAACGATTCTCTCTTCATGTCGTCTCAGTCATCCTGCCTTGCCTCCTCACCTCGTGTTGTTCCCTTTGTCTTGGTCGATCTCTAAGCACGACGGCGAGAAAAGCGATGGCGTCTGGTGGTGGAGGGACAAACGAGGATTGGTTCATCGATGGGGTGACAATAGTGTGGGTTCTACTAGGGTTTCCAACCCTAGCATGTTTTAGTTTCTGTAAATTACGAAAAATTGCTCTAAATTTTAAAATTATTTTTGTAGAAGTCTTTTTTTTTGTTTATTCATGTTGTAGGTTGATTTTGTTTAAGTTTGGTTTATTTTGTGCCAATGTCATTATTTTTGGAGAGCTGTGGAGACAATTGAATACATTTGTAAATTTTTAAAAAATAAATTAGTGAGCTTAATTTGGTTTTATAAATTCATAATTTTGTACGCTCTTGGAGATTTGTGCAGACATTTGGATACATTTGTAAATTTGTAAAATTAAATAAGTGAGCTTAATTTGGTTTTATAAATTCAGAATTTCGTACACTCTTGGAAACTTGTGGATGTATTTGGATACATTTGAAGACATTTTGGAGACCATTAAAAATTGTAAAAATTATATTAAAAATTGTAATTTAGAGACATTTAATCTAAACATTATTATATCAAAAATTCAATAAATCAAATTTTATAAAAAAATTGACATTCGGAGCTATTTGGATATCTTCTGAAAGATCATATTTTTTCTCTCTTGAAATTTTTATTTTTTGCGAAAAAATCAATTTCTAGCAAAATTATCGCAGTATTTCGCGAAAATAGAATTTGTCAAATTCAGTTTGTTTTATCTGCTGTTTTTAATATTTGAAAAAATTGTGGACATTTTTTAAAATCTGAATTTTAATATAGTCTGGATGTTAAATTTTGTCGTTACATTCTCCATGTTGGATTCTGGTTTTCTAGGGGCCGAAATGAAACCATGGCCTGGTTAGTAATTCGGTGTAAAATGGGCTACCCTGCTCCATATCTTTAGGAGGGAATTAGATTGTATGTCTAAATTAAAGTTTAGATTTGGACAAATAGAAACCATAATTTAGTAATTAGGTTGATGTTAATTTTTTTAAGTGTTAGTTGCTAATATGTCAAGTGCTTGAATTTTCTTTTGACAAATGCCAGATTTATTAGGTATATAGGTCAAAATCTCGTGAGTTTTATCTTTTATTTTTCGATCTGCTTTCTCCCTCCTCAACTAAACACCCAGATCTCTCTCTTTCTCTTTCTTTCTCTTCTCCCTCTGTTCTCTCTCCTCTCTCTCTGCTATCTTTTGCGACATCATCCTCCACCACGCTTGCTTCTTCGGCCGCCTAGTTTTCTCTGGTCCTAGCTCGCCCCGCCTTTGATTCGTCTTCTCTCCTCTCATCTCTGTCTTTATTCATCTTCGTCCATCGCTCGATGCTCTCTTTTCTAGTTCTTGTCTTCTCTTGCCTCGTTTTTGTCTTTCTTGCCTCGATTTTTCCTTTCTCTATTTTCGTTGATTTGCAGGTGACGACGGGGAGTGGTGGTGATTGAATTGATGAGGCGGCGGCTAAGGCCTTTTTTATTTTTGCAAAATGACAAAAATACCATTGGCTTTTTTATTCATTTTTTAATATGGAAAAACACTTTAATTATGTTTGTTTAGTTTGTTTTTTCTGACTTTGGTTGATTTTTTTAATTATATTGGATACATTTGGACATTTGCGGATACACTTTTTGGAGACTTGTGGATATATTTTGGAGGCGTTTATAAAACACTAGACACCAAATCAATTTTTGCTAAACAAAATAAAACAAAATTAATAATATATAAATAATTAAAATCAATTTAATTATGAATACATTTGGAGACATATGAATACATACAGAGACATCAAAAAATTGTATAAAAAGTTGTGGTTTGGATACATTTGTATCCATTTTGGAGATATCAAAAAATTGAAAAAATTATATTAAAAATTATAATTTGGATGCATTTAATTTTAAAAAAATATTAAATCAAAAATTTATTAAATCTAATTTTATATATAAAAAATTATAATTTGAAGATATTTGGATACATATAGATATATTTGGTTATATATTGATACATTTGGATACATTCTAAAATATCAGATTTTTCTCTTTGAATTTATCTTTTTCGTGAAAAAAATTCAATTTTTTGCAAAAATATCACCATTTTTTAAGAAAAAATCTCAAATTTTGATCAATTTATCAACCAATCAAAAATCTGATATTTTTATAATATATTTTAAATGTATTTTTATTACTCAACACGAACTTAGAACTTAGTGCACACCTAATTCTAAATTTTAATTTGGTCTAAAAGTGAAATTTTCCTCAATCTTCAGCACATATAAAATGGGAACCTGTCTTGCCGCTACATTTAAACAACCAGACAGAGACGGATTTCCTTTTGCGTGAAAATGAGTTTGAATTCATCTCGCTCGGCTTCTTCGAAGAGAAGTCTCAGCAATTCCAACAATTCCAATAGCAATAGCAGCAAAAAGAGCAAGCAGAAAACCCTAGGCATGGCTTGGGGCGCCAATTCCCACTCCTCCTCTCGCTCCTCTTTCCGCAATTCACCCTTCTCCGACTTTGGAAGGTAAACTTTGTTCTCTGTTTTGATTCATTCTTCTTTGTGGATGTCATTAGTTTTAATTACGAGCGATTTTTTGCCATGTTGAGGCTCTTAAGTTAGAATTTTGTTTATGGAGTTGAAGAGAATTAATAGATATGTGTTAGTAGCTTGATGCTCGAGGGATTTTTGTTTATATATACGTTATTAGCTTGATGTAGAGTCGTTGCTTCAATAAGTGTTCAAATTAGCATTCTTTTATGCAATGAGAGAGAACCATTAGATATAAACCTCTTAGCTTGACGCACTTGCTGTTGTTAAGAAAACTATATATTGTTTTCATTCTCAGAACTAAATTTCTGGATTATTATTAGGTTAAGTGAAATTTTTTGTTGTTTACATTAATTTTGTTAGTTACTCGAGAGTGAATAGAACTTGTACAAATAATCTACATTGGATGGTATTTGTGTGCTTAGGGTTAGCTTTTAATTGCTTTTGATGTTTTCAGTTTTGATGGATTGGTTTTTCGGATACAGTTATATGGTAGAGAAAAACCGGAAACTTCATATCCAGTTTGATGCTGAGGCTTCAGGTCCGTCTCATGATGGTTCAAGGTCGAAAAAGCCAATATTTCATGGAGTCTCAATCTTCGTTGATGATTTCACAGTTCCTTCGAGCCAGGTTCAGATGATTTGATAAATTCTTCAAAGATCATTTGGTTCCTAAATCCTAAACCTAATTAAAAATAGTGTGCAAAGAATACAATTTTTTTTTTCGGTTTTGAAGTTCTTAGTTCAATGGATAAATCTTACTTTTCATTAATGGAGAGAATGGAATTATATGGGTATTATGTGCGATAATGGAGAGAATGGACTTTTGACAATTTCTTAAAATTTGATGATGATTAAGATTCATTTTTTGGGTGTATGTTGTTTGACATATGTATTCATTTTAGGAACTGCGGGGCTACATGCTGAAGCATGGTGGGCGATTTGAGAATTACTTTTCGAGACATCGTGTTACCCATATTATTTGTAGCAATCTCCCTGACAGCAAAGTCAAGAATCTGAGGTTCATACTTGTTTACCATTTATCTTTAAAGTAATATTTGACAATTTGTTTTTTCAGTTTTGTTATATCATTTGTGCAGGTCTTTTAGTGGTGGGCTTCCTGTGGTCAAACCTGCTTGGATATTGGATTCTGTTGTTGCTAACAGACTTTTGAGCTGTAAGCTTGACATTTTGTCTTTCTGAACATTCACTATCAGCTGAATTTTAGATAGCAGTGATTAGAATTTGCCTGAAGTTATACATAAAAGAAATACACACTCACACTTGCACAGGGATGAAGTACACATGTACAGTTTGTCAATTTGTGGCAGTGGATTGGTAGCTATTGGTGAAAAACTTTCGTTGGTTTCTCTTCTTCTTTTTCTTCATTATTTTTAGACATAAAAACTCTCTCTCTCTCTCTGTGGGTTGGGAGTGGTCGGGGATCAGGACCTTGGGACCAATTTGAGTTGGAATAACTTGTGAATCACAGATTTTATATTGCTGTTTTCAGGGGTTCCGTACCAGCTTGACCAACTTGCCGACATCCAGCCCAAGTTAGAATTCTTTGCAGTAAAAAGTAATTCAGTCTCTGAGAATGTTTTGAATAGTTCAGTTTGTGAAGTAAACTCGGATCCGTCTCTGAAGGGTGGCACATCAAAGGATATAAATCAATTTGAATGTGGTGAACATGTGAAGATCATAAAGGACATGGATGGACAATCTGATGATCCTGAGTATGAGATTGAGGAGCCAAGTAATAGTAGCAGTGGGAAATATTTAGAAGTAAGGACGTGTCCCAAAAGTAATAGTGATATTGAAAGTAGAAAGGGGGTTGACTATGAAATTCAATCTAGCCTCGGTACAACTATGGAAGCTTTGAGAAGTGTTGCCATTTCTAGTTCTTCTAATCATGGTCATTCAACTTGAGATGATCCTAATTTTGTGGAGAATTACTTTAAGGTATATTATTTCTAACAAATTTGTAAGCATACATTAAGGTATGTATGTGTGTGTGGGTGTATGTGTGCATCTTGTTGTCCATTGGCTGGTTCATACATTTACAAATTTAAGTATTTGTTAAATTTGATGTGGTTTAAAGAATTGTTTTACTGAGAGGACTAGTTGTTCTGGAATATGCTTGTGATATAAAAATCTGTATAACTTTGCTTGTTTGGGACTCAATTTACAACTTTTTCATCTTTGCAACAGAAATGTTCATAACAATATAGTTAATTGAATCTTCTATGAAAAAAAAAGAACTGTATATTTAAAGTAGCTTTTGATAATTTTTCATGTTCACCTAACTTTTGAGTTTGACCCTATTAAGAATATAAGCCTGTGGGTCCCTTTGGATGTTACGAACTGTTTTGATCAATACTATATCTAACTGCATGGCCTTCGCTTTTGGGTATTGTGTTCACTTCACTACTTCACAATTGAGCTTGATGAATATCATTTATAACTTCAAATTTATTTTTCCTGGTTTTCTTCCTTGTTGCGTACTGAATATAGTACTTCATTCTTTCACAATTTAAGTTCTCCATATGCATTCTTCATTGTATTTGATTCCTTCAAAATGATGTTAGAAATCTATAATGTGCATCTCTGTTTATATGCTAGCATGGTTAAACTCATTTTGTTTTTGGAAAAGGTGCTTGTTAACTTCTCTTTGGAAGCTGTTGGATTTCCTTCATCATTCATCCTTATCATGGGATTTACTTTTCACAATTTTTTATGTTCTGCAGAGTTCAAGACTGCACTTCATAGGAACCTAGAGAAACAGGTATCGCAAGAAGTTTCCAAGTTCATCCGTTAACCTTAAGTCCAGAAGCTCAATTTTTAGCCTTTCTGATAATTCTCAGAAGGCAACCATTTTCCATGTTGACATGGTATGCTCGTTGACATACTTGTGCTAGCTCCTTTTTGTGGTTTGAGGTACTTGCATGGTTGGGGCTACCGTAAGCATAGATGCTATTTTGCTGCAAATTTTCTGAGTGGAAAATGTATATTCCTTACATGTGTTTAGAGCTCTCATTATTTTGAAGAGTTAGGTTGAAGCACAGCTTTTGGGTTTTGTCCACTTAAGTTTAGGATATTATTTTTGGGTTGTGATTGCTTTGCTTTGAGTATGGAATACCACAAATCATTTTCATGGAATCGAGCTGATTGTAATTTTTGAAGGAATATTAAAACTACAATTATGAGGTGTTAGAAACCCTGCAATTGGTTATTTTTTTAAATGAAACACTTGACATCTCATGATGTTGATTTTCTGTTTGCATACATTTTTATTTATCAGATCATAATGTCTTTCACTTGAAAGAAATCTGTTGTGCTTCTCTCTCTGTTTTTTTCCCCCGATATGTAATGCAATTTTTTTTCCTGGTTTGTCTTTCTCTTAACTTAGGTTTCCTCAGTTTTAATGTGTCAAAATTATGTCAAAATCGTTTTTCTTTTTGGAAAGGGCAAATGGCAATGTATTTTTTCTTTCTGAGAGGTGAGAGCAGCATATAATTGAACTTTGTATGATTAGATGAACATTTGCTTTAATATTTGTTCTCCCATCCTTTGCATCTTTTGTTGTCAGTGGCGCTAATATGCTGTACAGGATTGCTTTTTTGTCTTAGTTGTAATCAGAAACCATCCTTAGTTGCAAGATAAGCCTGTAGCTGTATGCCGTTCTGACAATCCAAAAGGAACAGCAGAAATCTCTTCAGCAAACTATCCTGCCAGAGATTATGGTCAGTTCTCTCATATTTATCTATACCCTTCAACTTTCAGATTATGTTTGGGAAGTTGTTTGTACTCAGGCAAGATTCTCTTCAATATTCAGGAATTAAGGCCGGAATTTTTTTTAGAGATGCCAAGGCACTTTGTCCACATTTAATTATATTTCCATATAATTTTGAAGCGTATGAGGAGGTTAGTTGGATGTTTGATTTCAATTGTTGTTTAATTGCTGGATGAATAGTTGAATTATGTTTAGTTTCCTTTCCTCCTATGATTAGAGGTAAACTGAGCCGTTTGTGGGGAATGGCTCAGCTACGCTTGTTTGTTTTTGGCTTGATGTATAAATGAGTTGAGCTTAACACCAGTTTTAAAACTCAATAGATAAGCAACACGCTCAGCTTGTTGTGGCTTGTGAATAGGTGCATCATAATTTCATAATTAAATCTTAATAGTAATGCATGTTTGCATATTATCTAAAAAAATACTAATTCAGTTGGTTTTGTCAAAAAATATGCTACATAAATATCAGTTTTTTGATACTGCATCTATTTTTTCTAGGATAATTTATTAGTTTGATTAATATATTACTGTTATCAATAACCAAGTTTGTAAAACTACGACTTTATCCTCATGAACAAACTTGAGCCTATTTTTAGGGCTTATTTGTAATTTTACAGCCCTGCTTTCGAGTTGGTCACTAAGAGGATTATAATTTTTTTTTGCAGGTTGCTGATCAGTTCTATGATATTTTGCATAAGCACAGCAGAAAAGTGCAGGTTAGGCCATGGGAGCACATTGTTTTTATAAGTCAAATTTGTTTTCCAACTTTTTTACTGAGTGCTGCTAATTTATTGAAACAGGCAGTAAGTTGTGATGAAGCATTTCTAGATGTCACAGACACGGAGAGTAAAGATCCTGAGCTTTTAGCATCAACTATAAGAAAAGAAATATTTCAGACTACAGGGTGCACTGCTAGCATTGGTATTGCTGGAAATATGCTGATGGCTCGACTTGCTACCAGAGCTGCTAAACCCAATGGCCAATGCTGCATCCCTCCTGAAAAAGTATTTTTTATATTTTTTTATCCTTAGGAATATTAGTTTCTTCTTACATTGAAGTTGACATATAGGTTGTTCTCTTTAAGGTTCTACCCCTTGTTTTTACTCTACCTTGTTGTTCTTTCTTTATTATTTGTATTTCGACATAAGGTGAGGTTCCAAATTAAGTTTTTGTGGCATGTTTAAACATAAAACACTTTTGTTTTTTCGGGGAAGCCACTGACTGACGACGGTACCCTTTCCTGTTTGCTTCGACTGACTTTTATGCTTACTGTTTACTTAGAAATGTAAAGTACGATTGTCGATTGCTATTTATGGGGTATTTGGGTAAAATCAAGGTTTTGAAGCTGAAGTAGTGCAGGCCCCTACTTGAAACACTCTTTCTTGAATTGGATGGCTACTCTCTTTTAGCACTGATTTCTGTTTCCATTCAAAAATTGTACCCCTCTTGATCTCAAAATAGAATCTTTAAAACTGTGCTCGTTTTTTAGTAGACTTTTATAAATTTATTTACTTAGCTTGCATGCAACAAGCACAAAAAGACTGAGCTTTATATGTATGCACATATGTGTATTAACATTAATGCTAGCGACTGTATGTGGTGATTTAGGTTGATGAGTATTTGCACAACCTTCCCATCAAGGCACTTCCAGGAATTGGGTATGTTCTCGAGAACAAGTTGAGGAAATGAAATATTGGGACCTGTGGACAGTTACGTTTGATTTCCAAGGTCAACTTCATTTGGGAAATAGCTTGGATTATTTTTTTCTGTTCCTTGTAATATTTCTGCTATTTTTCTTTTACTTTTTTTTCCTCAAGTCAATTTAGCATGTCCAAAATTTTTTGAATTGCTTTCATTCTTCTAAGATCTTAATGTACCATTCTTCACTCAGTTGACTCTGAAAGGGGACTGAATAATATGTCATGTCAACTTTCTAGTAAAATCTGTGGTTCATTGCTTTCTGTGGCAGAGACCACCTGTAAAGTATCTTTGAGCTTCGTGAGTTGAGCTTCTTCTCATTAAACCTTAGGCTTATGCATAACAGGTTTCCTTTGATGTCTCACATATGTTGCTTTAAATGGAAAAAAAAAACCATGAGGGATGATCCTCGGAGGAGTAATAGATGACTTTAATTTAATAGTGGAGCTTTGTTAAAAGGGGAGTGATGGAGAAACTTGCTTTCCCCATGTGTACTTTAGGGGTTGGGGAGGGTGTATGTTGGGAATCTATTATAATTTTCTCTCTCTCTCTAGGTTCCTTTTTTTGATTCCTCATTTCTTTTACTAATTCTCTGTTGTCGTCTTAGTCTCATAGCTTTTCATCTTTGTAAGTTGTTTGATTGCAGTAGGTGTGTGCCAACAGATTATGGATGGAATGCTAGATTGGAAAGCCATATATAGTTGTGATGGGAAAACAATATTGTTTCAATCTTTTTTTTTTCTCTATTTAATTGCTAAGAAGGAAGGAGATTTACCTGCAAACTTTTTACTGAAAAGGTTTTCCTCATAATTTATTGTGATTTGCCGTCAAGAGTATTCCTTAGATTTGGAATATTTTTTTATATGATTCTTTTCCTTGCAATTGTGATCCTTGTATTTGGTATATGAAGTGGATCTTTCGTTTGTCTTCAGGATAATGTATTGACAAATGTCGTAGAAAAAATGTGTGAACTGTTTTCTAGCAAACAATAATGATTATATATGCATAATTGTTGTATTTGGCTGAGGAAGTGTTGATGTGATTGACTTTTTATGTGAAAATTGTAGGATTCTCTTCAGAAGGATTTTGGAGTAAAAACTGGGGGGATGCTGTGGAACTACTGTAGAGGAATTGATAACCGGCTAGTAGGGTTGATTCAGGTTTGGTTAAAGAGAATATCTTTCTGCACATGCTTTTGAGTTCATTGAATATTTGGCTTTCTTCTTCAGATCAGCTTTTGGATTTTTTCTTCTGTAGCATAATTTACCATTTTCTGCATGAATGGAAGATGTAATAAATGGTGATGACCTGTGCAGGAGAGCAAATCCATAGGTGCTGAAGTAAATTGGGGTGTGAGATTCAAGAATTCCCAGGATGTCAGTTTTCTTGTTAACCGAGCTCATTTATAATGTGCTTTTTCCTTTTATTTTGAGATGGTGGAAAAATTTACTTGTATATTTTACAGATTCAGCATTTCTTGTTAAATCTTTGCAAGGAGGTTTCCTTACGCTTGCAAGGATGCAGTGTACAAGGGCGCAAATTCACCCTTAAGGTTATTACTCTCCAATCTCCATTATATGAGTTACCGTTCATTACTTAAAAATTTATTCATCATGTTGGCTTGAGTGCACATTTTTGTTGTGTCTGTCTAATTTCTCAACAGATGGCTTGTTGTTCAATAAAATTGAAAGATTTTGATCTGTGATGCCTTGATGCAGATAAAAAAGAGACGGATAAATGCTGAGGAGCCTATAAAGTATATGGGCTGTGGGGATTGTGAGAATCTTAGCCATTTCACAACGGTAACAACAGACAAAAAACACTTTTCTTAAAATTTCTTATAAATATTTTCTTCAATATCATCTGTTTATTTAATAAAGTTGGGTTTCCTAATATGTTGGACTATTGTAGGTTCCAAGTGCTACCGATGATGTTGAAGTGCTTCAAAGGATAACAAAGCAGCTCTTTGGGTTGTTTCACTTAGGTAAGTCAGCATGGTCAAGTTTATAATGTTGATATGGTTTGCTCTAACTGTAAGTTTGAGGATGAATCTGAATAGCTGAAACTTAGACATATGATTGTTTATCAAAACCAGCTGTGAACCTCATGCAATATTGTGTTGATTTTGTAGATATGATTTCGTTAGGCTTTCAGTTGTAGTTTTAGCATGTAAGCAGGCACTACGCATTAATCTTTCCCTCTTTTTGTTTTTCTCCAAAGAGACCAAGCGAGACTGATTTCAGCAGAAATTAACTTTGAAAATTATGCTCAGTAGGAAGGATAGATATACTCTCAAATTAAGTTCCTCGAGGATGTCAGGGTGAGATTTGATGTGCTAGTTATATAGCAGACGCAGTTTGTCCTGAAGTTGAAAACTTGATGAGCTTTCTCGTGATATATCCATAAAAAATTAGGGTAGGAAATGTGAGGTTTAGAGGTTATGTTACCAGCTGTTTGTTCCAATATTTGAGGAACTTTTGAGAGCACAATTAGTTGTATAGCGTTATTAAACTTGTGCCACATATCGATCTTTTGTTTAGCAGGGCTGTGCATTAGAGGAATACAAAGTCTTGCTACTGGATAAACAATACTTGTGTTTGGTCATGATTCGCACCTGATTTTCTGGGCTTTCTTAGGATATAGGAAGTTAAATAATAAGTTGGCACTGATCCTTTCCCCTTTCTATAATTATGTACAATAGCATGAACTTGTCAGATATGGTTGTTTTCTTAGAAAAGTTATTTTGTTTTCAACCTTCTTAGTACTTTTCCAGTGCTTCTTCAGCAACCCTGTGTGCATTGCTGCATTCTCAATCTAGGAGTTTTAGTTGCTTGAACTAGTGCTGCTGTACTATTTTTTTTTTTCACATAGATGTCAAGGAAATTCGCGGTGTTGGCTTGCAAGTCTCGAAGCTTGAACATGCTGATTCTTCTAAGCAAGGTATGCTCATATGTAACTCCATAAATTCCTATATATCAGGAATTTATTCTATGGTTGCATCATTCTGTTGTGTTTTGATCATCTGATGGTAGGTCACATCGCTGCAAACCATTTTTGATTCCTCTACTTCTACATTTTCTCTTTCTTCATCTGATACGTGCTGTTAACTTTCGTGGTATCAAGGACTTGAAAGAAACTCTTTGAAGTCATGGCTAACTTCAGCAAGTACAGATGAACGGTGCAATATCAACGTGTCCGAAGAATGGGATATAGGTAATTCTTTTGCTCTAATTAATTTTCTTTGGAGTTTCGACATGTGATGCTTATACTGAGCTGTTAGAAAGAAAAAAAATTCAGACTTCAATGGTACTGGCCAAGTAGCTAGTGCATATTAAGCTCTGGGATAATTGGGAGATATGTATGCACTTAATCTTTAGGTAAGTTATTTGGATGGCTGTGTAGAAAAGTTATCACGCTGGAGATGGCCGACTGAAGATAACTCATTTTCATTCTCTTTATTTTCTCTCTTTTTTTCCTGTCCATTTGCATTTCTGAAGTGGTTTCATTTTCCGGATTCTGAGGTACAGAAACAACATGGAACTTCAGGGCATTCAGTTTCTGATTTGAGAGGGTCTGTTCAAACAGAAAATAATATGTTCATGTTGGAGCTCGTTCCAGTGTTTCAGATCCACCACCTTTATGTCATCTTGATATGGGAGTTGTGGAGAGTCTTCCTCCAGAACTCTTTTCAGAACTAAATGAAACTTATGGTGGGAAATTAGCAAATTTTAATGCTAAAAGGAGAGGCAAAAGTCAAAATATTAGTAGTTCATATGCATCTGTATCTGAACAAGCAGGAGGTGAGCTTTTTTCATTGGACTTCTATGTGCCAGTGATATTCTTCTACCAGTGACTAATGGGTGTGCCTTTGCAGTTTTAACAGATGAAAATACTGATCCCCCTGTAACTGATGCTGTTCCCCTAAATACTGAGATGGTGAAAAGCAAGGTAACTTCTTTCAGTTTTTGCTCCTTTTGGTATATATTCTATATGTTGATTGATCATGCTTTTGCTATTTTTATGTTTTCTGCTATCCTAGCTGCCTTGGTTGAATAATAGTGAGGATATTTCTGCTGCTTCAAACCTAGGGCTTAGTGAGAGGAAATAGATGTTTAGTCTCAAATTTAATTAGAAGTAAGCATTGAATTTTAAATTGATGATGACTTTTTGGATGCTCTTTGGCAGCACAGAGATATAGCGTAGTGACTGTTGGACTTTAGTATTTTCAAGCAGTGGAAATAAGTCGATATCTTTAGGCCCCTCCCTTTGTTTTTTTTTTTCTTTTTATTATAATGATTACGAAAACGGATAGTACATAATGGCACTAAAGAATATGTTTAATGCCCGATGCACTTCTTTTTTCCTAAACCACTATGCTTTAGATTAACATGGAGAGTTGTTTTTGTGATAAAATGGATATACGATTCAGCTAAGCTATATTTTATGCATTCTTCAATTTATTTTGTTGCGTAGTGAAGAATTTTTGGTATTTGTGTTGGCACAGCAGTATACAGCTAAGGAAGCGCTCATGGTTCCTGTTTCTGGGGCTGACTGCTACAATGAGCGGAATGATGATGTAATGCCTGGAGCTTTTAGTCAAATTGACACCTCAGTGTTGCAACAATTGCCCGAGGAACTGAGAGAGGACATTCTTGGGCTACTTCCTGCAGACAGGAGATTGGATTTAACACACAGGAAATCCTCAGGAATCATTAGATGTGAAAACTGCCATGAATCAGTTAACATCCATTGACTCTGATTCAAACAGCAATCTTTGGATTGGAAATCCACCACAGTGGGTTGATTGTTTCAAAGTCAGCAATGGCTTAATATTAAAGGCTCTAGCTGAGATGTACTTCAAATTGGGATCAACAGGAAATTTGTCTCTGATATTACCGCGGTTTATTTCTGAATTTCAGCATTCTTTAGATGAAAGTGGCGACAGGTGGGATTATGAGGCAGTTTGCCGTTTTTGTGAGCTTCTCAAACAGTATGTCAGCATAAAAATAGAATTAGACATTGAAGAGCTTTATGTTTGTTTTCGTATCATAAGGAGGTAGATACCACAATTCTCTCTGTCTCTCTCCCTCCCTCTCTCTCCCTTTCTCTTCCTCTCTCGCTCCCTCCCCCGCCCCTGCCCCCCCCCCCTCCCCCCACCCCAAAAAAAAAACCACCTCCTCCTCTATCTCTCTCCTCTCTTTTATATATAATTTGCCACTTAATAATTTTTTTTTTCACTTGTATGATGTCTTAAACCCCATTGTTGCTTCAGATTTACTACGAAGTCAAAATTTGTTTCACAAGTGTACAACATTGTATTTCCACATCTACAGGTGAGGATGTGTACTTTCCTACGAGTCACTAAATTTACTCTAGTTTCTCTGTATGATATACGCCGCTAAATGTACTTCGTTTCTATTTTATAAATTTTTGTGGATATATGGATATATTATTATTGTTGGATAAATGTCCGAGCCTGCTATTATTATTAATTAATATTTCTAAGATCTAGACAGTTATATAAACTTTTCTGCATTTTATGGTACATGTTAGTTTTTACCTTTTCAGCAATATCCCTGGTTCTAGTTTCTTTTTTTTTTTTTTTTCCATTTTGTTGCCAGTAAGTTATTTGGAAAGTGAAATTTCTAAATTTGCTCAATCAGGATCCTTAGGATTTTTCTTTGTTCTTTATGATATTTGAGGTGAAGAAGGGTGGTTTTTAGGTAGCGATTCTTAATTCCTGGGTATACTAGACGGGTTAAGCATTCATGTTCTGTTATAAATGTTCTATTGTTGAATCTGCAGATCTACACTTTTTTTTTTCCATGGGTTGTCAGTACCCAAAATGTGAATTTAGTGTATCCAGACTTTCATGTGTTCATTTGTGCAAACTCTTCTATTTCTTGCCTGCCTTTTAAAAACCTTTTAAAAAAGATAAATCTAAAATAAATCGACTCTACATGACACTAGAATAAAACACATAGCAGTTTAGCATGTCTCATCTGGGAAAATGATTATTCTTTCTACCATTACTTGGATTTCTAGTGTTGCCAAATCTCTTGTTTTTTTTCCCTTCTATTCCTTTTTTTTTTCCTTTTTGATATCTTCTTCGGTATTTTAGCGGTCAATATGAACTAATGTTTTTTTTCTGTGAATCAATTTGTAGGCATCTGTTGGAGAATTTTACGGAGGAACCTTTCAGATCTCACTTAATGAATAGTCTTGTGATAAGATCCTAATAAAAGGTCTGGATATTTGGTGCAAGTTTCTTGCTTGGACATCGAAAGAAGCTTCTGTAAGTTATCACGTGGCTGTCTTAATCTTGGTCTTCCTGATTCGAGGCAACTACTTTGAAAGATTTGTTTCATATTTTCTGTTAGCTTTCACTGAATTGGGAATTGGTTTCTCACGAATTCAATCTTGTAGGCACCTGCTGGAAAATATTATGGGAATCTGAATCATGTTTTTGGTGCAAAGTTTCGTACATGGAATTCAATGGGTGACTTCAAGTCATTATTTGGCTAACCTGAATCTGGTTCTTGCCTACTCTTTAGGAAGGTATGATTTAATTATTTATATTTTATACTTTTACAACCTTTAAATATCTTTTTGTTATATCCTCCAGCACGGAAGTGAAATAATCTGAATCTCTATTATTGTCGAACTTGCCACTTCTTCTGTTTTCCTAAGGGTTGGCAGTTAACTTAGTCCTGAATTTATATGCTATACCTATTTCAGCGATCTGGCCCTGGTTGACATTGCAAGTTTTACTGTGATCACGTAGCATCTTGGTACCAACAATTGCATTTTCACTAATCTCTATGTTAAAACTAGATGCATGATGCGTCAGGATATGTATATCATAATTCCTCAAGGTATGAAGTCACATCACCTTTTTTCCCTTAGATCCTAAATTATTTAATACATACTTGGAAAGATCCGAATAATTCTTTTTCTTTCAATTCTAACTTTGTAAGATTAACAAATAATGTTTCACTGAATAAATCTTGAATTTCCTCTGTTAGTAATTTACTCACCTTTATTAAATTAAATTTGTCTTTATTGAGCCTGTATTTGGTTAGCTAAAAGTGCATTATTATCATCGAAGTTAAGTTAGAAAAATGTTGAAAATCTTTTTTAAAAAAATTGGAAAATTACCATAAGTAATATGCCGAAGAGTTGTCTTTTAAACATCTTTATTTGTTGCTCAAGATTAATTAGTATGGATAGATAGATAGATAGATAGATGATATACTTCTATTTTCTGGTCCCAGGTTTCAAAAGAGGAAGGACTTTTGACCTTTAGATTCACTTAAAAAAGACATCATATACTGCACATCAGCATGATCTGTATCTGATCTCATGAGCACCATGAAACTAGCCAACTGAAGGCTTCTTCTGCGTCATCTTGAGATGATGTAACAAAGTTTGTTTCTATTGCATATTGCTATTAGACAAACAAATGCTTTCCTACAAGATGCTTACTGGCGTTTCCCTTTTGCAAATTGCAGGCATGTTTGGCATTTTAATATTCTGATGGGAACATGTGGCTGCTGCTGTCCCGGTATTCAATTCGGCATTGATAACTGAGGATCGTGACCGCCACTGTTCCTTGCAAAAATTTAGTGAGATTATTTTTGTTTTTATGATTTTCCTCTGGGGAAAACATTGAGGTCACGTTATGTAACATGAATATTTTAAGAAGACACCTTATATATCCCAGAAAAATGTTGTGCCACCCTGCTTTTCATTTGAATGTGTAAGATATAGAGCCCTGCCCTGCTTGTTGAGGTTAATGAAAAGCAGCTTTGCGCGTTTCATCTCTATTCTAGACTGTTTTCTTTTTTTCTTTCTCGCAACATGTCTGGTAAAATTTAAAATGTCAATTTTTGCCAAGTCAATTTTCTTTATATTAACTTTCATTGGAAATTGAACTTTTGAACTCTTATTGAAGATGGTTCCAGTAACAGTACTTGGTAAAGATTGGAATAACTAGAATATAAGATCGTGCTTTGGACATGTGAATTTGAAGGAAAACGATCGCGCCATTGTCTTTGAATTGAGTACGTCAAATTTCAGCTGTCGACGACTTCTTTTTGTGTTTCTTGCAGAGAGAGTTCGGCTGGATGGTAATAAGAGACTTCTACAGTGTCAATTTTTGCCAAGTCAATTTTCTTTATATTAGCTTTCATTGAAAATTGAACTTTTGAACTCTTATTGAAGATGGTTCCAGTAACAGTACTTGGTAAAGATTGGAATAAGTAGAATATAAGATCGTGCTTTGGATTGCATGTGAATTTGAAGGAAAACGAGCGCGCCATTGTCTTTGAATTGAGTATGTCAAATTTCAGCTGTCGACTTCTTTTTTTGTTTCTTGCAGAGAGAGTTCGGCAGGATGGTAATAAGAGACTTCTAAAGTGTCAATTTTTGCCAAGTCAATTTTCTTTATATTAGCTTTCATTGAAAATTGAACTTTTGAACTCACTGGGTAGTTTTTTTCAGCCAGCTACAGTTTTGACTTAAAACAGAAATATAATATGTTTTATATTAAATAAAATAGAAATTATAAAACATATTTATATTAATATTATTTATAAATTTTATCATATAGTTATAGGTCTATAAAAAAATTTCATGGAGGATTTGAAATATGCAAATTCAATATTTTGTTAAATTAATTTTTTTATGTAATTCTCTACTTATGTATTTTTATAATTGTAAGATATTTTTTACATTGTTGTGTTTATGTATCTTTAAAAAATAATTTAATTATATATTTAACATAATTATACAAAATATTTATAAAAATATCTATCGTGTGCAATGCACGGGTACAAAAAAAACTAGTAATAATAAATATTTGTCTAGAAAATGAGTAAAAATGAGCAATATAGTTCCATCTCTCGGGTACTGTTTAGTGCCATATGCTTTATACATGACACCACGAGTTCGTTTTTAAACCCATACTTAAGAGATTCAAGACCTCGTTCACTTGGATCCAACCAGGATCGTCCCAAGGTTCACTACAAGAAAATATGGGTTGACTATTTTGCGACCGATTCGTCACAAAACTTTTGTGACAAATTAAATTCGTCGTAATAATTGCGGCGAAAGGTTATTTTGACCAAAATAGATTCCTCGCAAAACTTTGAATGATTTCTAATGTTAAATATTTTCATTTCTTTTCATTTTTATTAAATAATTTAATACTATTAAATAATAATAAAAACAAAAAAAAATTATAAAATAATAAAATACAAATTTGTGACGAAGCGTTGACCAGTCGCAAAATTTTGTGACTAATTTATCTTGCGACGAGGTTTTTTGTGACGGAAAGTTATTCGCAAAATCATTTTTGAGACGAATGTCCAGTTATTGCGACAAATTATTTTCGTCGCAATCACATCTTTTTCTTGTAGGCCTTAAACCACAAAAATTTTTAATAATGTAAATAACATTAAATTTAATATTATATATAAAGTCAGTTGTTAGAAAACGGGGTCTGCCAATGACGTAAATAAGTGTAACTCGAGTCTGTCAGTTATTAAAATAACTGGTGAAACAACCGATTAATTGTAATTGATTGTGAGCTTTTAATTGGATCCGGATTGTGAATTCAACCAAGTTAATCCAATTATATTTGAAGCCCATTAAATAGGCCCATGCATACATATATATGAAGTAAAAATAAAAGAATGAATTATTAATTCTAGAATGTTCTTTTATTTTTACCATATGTATATACATATATATATATAGAGAGATAAGAATGAAAAAAGAGAGGCTTTTGAGATTCTTATTTCACTCCCACGGTAGAAAACAAAAAGAAGAAGAAAATTGGTTTCCTTCATAAAATCAATCCCGATCTTGCAAAGTTCTTAGACCGCGCTACTATATAGTCGTTCCCGCTCGCTATGTTGTTGTGGTTCGACTAGAAGGCTTGCTTAGATCCTGCTTGCACGCCATATCTCCGTTGTTAGTTGCTGGAAATCGAGGTACGAACTCGATACTTGAATGATATGAAGACACGTGGCATTCAATGGCACGTAGGCAGCCGCGTTCAAAGACACGTGGCCCAACCACCGCCAGACACGTGTTCCCTACTCCATGTCACAGGTGCCACATCATCTACATATGTCACCCTGACTGGACTATCGTTTTACATGTGGACCTTTCAGACTCTAACATGTGGTGGACGTCGAGATCCGTGGCATGGCGGCGAGTGAGGGCGCTTGAAGGAGCGTGGACGCACGTGGCAGCTCGGTGAGGCCCATGGCGACGGTGGCATCTCTCCCGACATCCAAATTTTTCCATATTTTTGTAGAAAAATAGTTTACTTTTTTTGGATTTTTTTGATATTTTTTTGCAATTTTTTGAAATTCAGAACCAATTTTTCCTTGAATTAATTGGTGCAAATAAATGTAAATTATGAATTTTTGTATGGATTTATGTTTGGAAAAATTTGTCTTATTTGTGTATATTATTATGTATTTTATACATGAAGTCCTGGCAATATTTATTGATTGTATGTTCAATCAATAATGTACATTAGTTGGACTAATCCACCTTTCTGTGTATGTTTCAGATGGTGAGATATTGCGTTCCTATGGTTGCTAGAGGTCCAGTGCTAGGGTTAGGCTGAATCAGATGGAGGAAATTTTGGAAGCTATTAGAATGGATCGCAGTATACAAAAAGATGACCTAGATGGGGTAGTGGCTCATATTATTCGTATGAACAATGAGATCCAGAAGGTAGTATGGAAATGTGGTTTTATGAGGGGCACCGACGAAAATGGGATGCTTATAGTGGTGCTTAGATCGGTCACTGAACCTTACCTAAAAACTGGGATTGCTCTTTGCATAGTCCATGGAGACTATAGAGCCACTCTCAGGCGATTTTTACATAAATTCGCCAGAATGGGAGTTTTTAGGCATTTGCAGCCAAATCCACCTATGGTTTTACGTAGTGGTCGTGAAATTAACCGCCTGTGCCTTGGTGGCATTACATACACACTTCCCGAAGAGTTATGGGAGGAGGTTAGAGCAACACTCCCAAAGACCTTTGC
>CAODLS014216098.1:0-10202 GCA_948243855.1 Flueggea neowawraea | reverse complement strand
ATTTCTTTCACTTATTGACTGCTTGTTTTTCTTGAATCTTGTCAGTTGCTTGAATTAGTCTTGCTAAAATCTTTTAATTTTTCCCTAATAGGATCCATCAGATAAGAGGAGAATCATTTGCGATGACAAGCTAAAAGAACTATTTGAGGTTGACTCCTTCAATGGCTTCTCAGTCTCAAAGCTCCTGACTGCACATTTTATCAGGACGGACCAGTGAGTTGCTTGGATGTAGATAGCTTGAGCCCAGTAGATTAAAGGAGGGCAATTTTGCTTGAGCTAAAATCAATATCCTTAATCCCTTTCTGCGCCATAGCGGCCTGTATGCTTCCTTTTCTCTGAAAGAAACGGCAAATTCAATAATTATTTTCCTTCTTATGGTTTCTACAGTTGCAACCCCGCCTCACCACATCTCTCTTTATCATGGGGTGAGTTTTCCTTTGTTCTTTCACTAAGTTTTTAACATTTTCCTGCATTAGCTAGAAGATTGACAGTCGTGGGTTTCATGATGTGTTGGAAGCGAGATGTATAGAAGAAATTTTTGGAGTCTGATCCTTTGCAACATAAGTTTTCTTTGGATTTCTTTCTGATGTCTTTTGTCAGGGAATAAAATAGAATCGAAACCAACAAGCATTGACATACCTCCACTTTTTTGTTTCTTGGAACTGATTCTAGTTATTTGTTTGCAAGTATAGAGGTTCTGCACAAGCAAATGTAGCATGCATCCTGGAATTGTTGAAATATCAAGATTGCTTTTGAGATTTTGATTCGGAAATAAATTTGGTTATCAAGTAAGTAATTTGACCAGTCATGATTATTGAATGAAAAAGATTCATTAATCCTTTTCTGCTTTCTTCAATGAACTACATAAAGGGTATAGTTTTTCATCTTTAAGTTGTCGGATTGATAGAATGCTAATTTGAATGATCATATATCGTTTATATGTTCTTTTTTCAGTTTCTGTAACATTAATGTACTAGTCTTGCTACTTTCAATATGTTCTTTCTTTTTCCTCACAGGACTCAGATTTTACATTGGTAAGAGACATAACTTCCAGGATGGAAGTTTAGTATTTGACGTGCCTATATTATGTAATTACATGTATCGATATATGTATATATACGTGTCGATATTTGTATGTTAGTGTCAGAATAAGTAGATATACAATTGTGTATGTGAGTGTATATGTATGATTTTATAAAACTTTTAATGTATGTATTTCTGTGTATTTTGGTAGCTATCAAATATATATTAATAACTAAGAGTTTATATAGACATATTATGTACCTTTATCCATACAAACAAACAGGTTACTGGTGACAAGATTAATATCCATAAAATTAATGGGCAATAATATTTTTATTCGTGTCCATTGAAGATATTAACAACACCTTATTAATATGTTAACTTTGCAAACAAAAATATTTAGGGTGAAATGTGCTCTGGGCTTGTTTAGCACTGCAAATGGGATTTTATCTCAAATATTCTTAAAAAAAAATAAATTTTTAAAATACATGAGTATCTAAAATATATACAAAAATGGAACCTCAATTTCAAAAATGCTAAAATTTGACATTTTGACCACATTTTGACCGCGGGTCATAAGTTTAACCGTGTGCTGACCATGTGTTTGACCACACGACAAAATGAGTACAAAATGAAAACAATCTGATCTCATTATTCCATATACGAAAAAATAGTACAATACGAGAATAAACTAGTCTCATTATTTTAGATATAAAAATGAGTACAAAACAAAAGCAAATTTTTCTCAATATTCCATATACGAAAATGAGAACAAAAGGACAACAAACCGAGAACATACGAGAACAAACCAAATACAAATGAGTACAAACCGAGTATAACGAACAAATGCAGTACAAAAATGAGAATTGGCAGATCATTTTCACCATTAAAAAATGAGTACAAAATAAGTACATCACAAACAAATACTTACAAAAAGTGAATATAGAATGAGCACATCTCACAAATATTTTTAGATTTATTGAATCAATTGTACAAAATGATTTCAAGACAAAAAATTTATAAAACCAAATAGCCAGCACAAGGCATACGGACTGGACAAGTCAACATCTCCCCACCTTAGGGATCCAATTTCTTCACTATCTTCAATTAATTCTCCTTGCAAACACAAACATACAAGTTGTTGCAAGGTGGTAACAGCTTGACCAAGTGCACCTTTTAACTAATCTGGAACTGTTTCTTCAATGACAGTTGGTGTTTCAACAATACCTTCAACATATTCTTCTTTCATCCTAAGAGGTCCCTCCACAGATACGGATAAAGTAAATTTGCTTTCTACTGCACCATAACAAGAAAAGGAAAAACTTGGTGGAAGTTTGAATACAGAAAAGTGACAAACGGCAAGACAATATGTATTATAACAAAATTATCAATCTCATGCACTAGTCAAGCCATAAAATTCCTTTCTGCTGAATCATCATTGTTAAATGTTTAACTCCTCCAGTTACCCCAATTAGAGTTCACCCAGGAAATCATAATGCACATTTCACTCTGACAGGGAAGGTTCATAGAGAAAACAAAAGGTGCAGCTGGGTTGATTATTTCATTAAAAAAGGTCTGGAAGTTGGTGATGAGTAACAATGGTCCCTTAATTAATATATCATGAAAAAAGAAGAAGGATTCTCCGTGTGTTATGTCTTGGTTGTACAACAAACAGAAAAAAGGAATAGGCAAAACATTTGATTAAGTACTTGTACTATTACCAGCAGAAAGATATATTCAAGCAACTACCACTTGAACGAAAATATGCAGTTATCTTAGTACCCAAAGAGGTAGTGATAGGTAGAAGAAGCATACCGAGTAGAGTAATTTCATATTTGTTGTAACCTTTGCATAATTATTCTTAATCACAACATCCATTTTCGATAAATTGGCAACACTGAAAGGAAACCTCCTGCAATAGTTCAAACGTTAAAACAGCACGATCAAATTTCACAAACAAGATCCGTAAAGATACTCAAATATAAATATGGCAGCAAACGACCCAGGGCTTCCAGATCCAAACCACTCGAAGTTCCATCGGCCATCTAAATATTAAGATTGAAGACGAAAAATAGGGTGTTTGTTTGAATTTGTGACGCAGCTTGTGATGAGGACGCGGAGGATCTAGGTGACACAAGGTGCGAGGAGGAGAGGAGAAGAGAGAGAAGCAGATAGGGAAGCGGAGAGAGAAGGAAGAGAGGGAGGTCGGGAAGGAGAGGGAGGACAGACGGAGAGGAGGTGAGGGACGAGAGAGAAAGCGAGTGAGAGAAAGCAGAACTGTTTATATATTTAGACATTTCAAAAATTTGAATATCAGATTTAACATCTCAGAAATTTTAATACCTTGTAAGACACAAAAGAAAATATAATTGTAAAATTGGACTCACAAGCTAATTTCTCTACTGTGAATAGCAATTAGCATATGCCATATTTATAGGTGTTGCTTGCCAAATGTGTTTCTGTTTATGATTGGTTGAGCCCAGAATGAACCCAGAACCTTTCATTCATTCTTAATCAAACCTAACAAGTTTAGAGCTTGCGACTTGCAATGAGAATACATCTGGTTTTGTCTTTGTGGAGAGAGAGATTGGAGTGAAAAAGACTTGATTGTGGCTAAGTATCGTAAAAGTCACTACTCTGTGGGTGTGAGTTTGTTGATAAGAAATGCTTTGTGTTGGTTCACGTGAATTCATGTGAATTCAATGTTGGGATGGGCATCAGTTTCTTCGAAACCTTGACATTCACTCATTTGCTGACTTCATATGCTTCTCATAGCGATTGGGTTAATTTTTCTCTCATCACTATTATCCTCTTCCTGTTCTTTCTTGTCTTCTTTTAACAATTTACTTCATTAATAGAATTCTGTTTGTTTGTCTGAAGAGACATGTGACAAGATTTATGTAACATTCTTGCTTGTCTCATTAAATTTTGATCATATTTGTCTTTTTTTTTCTTATGATATTTTATTTGCTATTAGTGGAAATCAAACTTGTAATCTTTTAATACTAGAGTTTACTCAGTATCTAATTTGTCTTTTTTTTCCTCCCCATTTTGTTCGTTAACATTACTTTGATTTTACAAATTCGATGCTGTTTATTTTTTATGTATTAGCTAGCATATATTGTATATTTAAAATAGCTAACATTATAATATTAAGAAGACTTTACTTAATTTTTCACTTTGTTTAGAAAATAATTATTATACTAAAATCTTAATAAATAAGCTAAATAAGTAATTGATTACTTTTTGAAGAAAAAATTTGTCTCGGCTTAACAAAAAAGTAATCTTTTCTTACCTCACTTATTTTACTAGCGTTTTCATTTGGAACAAGAAAACACCAATTATAAAACAGTCTTTACTTTACGAAATTCTCTTTGCTAAGAGGGACAGTTTTGTAATCATGTATTTATTACTTAACCAACAATTTATCTGTTAAGTAATCTGTTGTGTCCATAGTTTTAAAGCCCGGACGGGAATGGCCGTTTCGACCTGAAACCAATGGACCGATTGGTTGACCAACGCGGTTTGGCTGCTAGGACCGAGAATGCATTCAATCCGCCAAGAACCAGTCACCTGGTCAGTTGAACTGGGAATTTCGTAGTGTAAGTAGCAGAATCAAAACAACAATAATGAACTGATGAAATAAGGGAGGAGAGATGTTTCAGCCCTTTGATCTGATGAAATAATGAATTTAACAGTAAAGAGGTTGTGATTATCGATTCCATAAAGAGCATAAATTAGAGGCCCTTCAACCAGACCCTCCATCCCTTTTCAACTGTTGAGTTCTGGATCTAAGACAGGATGCGACCCTGACATTAACCTCTTTTGTTTTTCTTCATTTAATGGCTTAAATTCTATTGCTATAACAAGCACAAAGGTCAGTGTTTTGTCATTTGGGCATTAAGAGTTCTGGAGCCTACCATTTTAAATTAACCCATTTAAATTATGTTTAATTTGTTTTGCTTAATTAATTTTTTATTTTCATCTAAAATTATAGAATATATATATATATGCGCGCGCTCTCAGTTCAATCAGTGATTAGGTGACCGGGTCAATGTCTAGACCGAGTTTTAAAACACTGATTGCGTGGAGATGGAAATTCTGGAGGAATGCAATAGGGCATTGTGGGAAAATAGCAGAATATGAAGGACAACAGTCGATGGTGAATGGCTAGGAATGGAAACTGTGGCGGAAAAAAAGGAAGGTTGACGAAGGGAGGCGGTGAAGTCATTTTAATAATTTTGGATGTCTGAAGATGTAGAGAATCTTTGAAGGGGACCCACCAATATTCGATATGTTAGAAGCACCGCCGTTCGTATGCGGCGAACCGATTCCCCACTTCTCCCTTCTCTTATCATATGATTGGCCACGTCATCCCCACTCGCCTCTCCGACACTCCCCACGTTTCCTCTTTCCTTCAACCACGCAACTTTCTGTCTTTTTCTCTTTTTCTTGTTTTTTTTTCCAATTTTCATCCTTTTGGTTCGATCCGTATTCGTCCTCACGTAATTAACTTATAGAAAAATTGTTTTGATTGTTTAACTTATAGGAAAATTAATTCCAATGAATTTTTATTAGTGGAAAATTAATCTTATAAAATTATAATTATATATTTAGAAATTTTTAAGTTATTGGCCTTCGTTTCAGTAATTGTCTTCCTCAAAAACTAATAAAATACCAATATCATACTAAAAATCAACTCAAGTTTGAAGCAACAACCCATATCAACTAGTGAGATGGAAGTATACGAAGACAAAGGCCAAAAATAAAGGACGCCAAAATAATGAAAAGAGACATGAAAGACAAGGATTCAAATGTTTAAGTAAGTATTAAGGCTAAATTAATTAAAAAAGCATGAACTTTAGCGTAATTAACAAATATATCACAAACTTTCAATTTTGACAAAAACAAACACAAACTATGGATTTTGTTTTAATCATGTCATATATCAATAACTATTAAAATTTTCTCTTAAAGTGCTGATCTATCATCCAAATTGGTAAGTTAAGGTGGAAATTTTGTTGACTGTACGCGACTGAGTTGGCAAATATATTAAAGTAGCATATAGAACTCAAAACTGCATCGTTTCATAAGAAGATTAGTGACCAAACTCTCTCTTCCTTTCTGTAATTTTTCTGTTTCTCTCCAAACTTGTTCATTCACTTGAACATACTGGAAATACAGGGTCTAAATCTTATAAATGCTTAAAGTTAATTAGTCTATTCTATTCATTACTTAAATCAACCTACTCATTTGAGGTTGTACCAAGTGGGTTAATTTACTTCCAATCAATAGAAGGAAACAAAATAGTCAATTTTTTGATAAGACGTTGTACGCTCAAGCTGTATAGTTGGCTGCTAATGGATATGTAAATAGTGATCCGTACCTTTTTGTCGGGCATTGATGGTGTATATATGGCACCAAATGGACGAAATTGACAATTTAACACATGTGACTGATTTCAAGTGATTCCATTTTCTTTCTTAGTGATCCATTTGATCCGATTTTAATTAGTATCATACATAACATCCACATTGATGTTTACAAATATATGAAATTTAGTATCACGATTTAACATAATGTGTGATATTTTTATTACTTTTGCTATAATGTTTAAAGTTTAGCAAGAAAAAAGTAGGTGGCATTGTATAAGGCCTATAAAATTCTTAGGGTTTAACACTCATTAACCCAAAAAGAGACCGCATCCTAGAAGATACTATTCTCTATTGAAGATATTTCTCTACAAATAATCTATGACAATTATGTACAAATTAATAGAAGATCATGATCGGACCTTGAGTGTACTTTAAGAGATCAAGTGACATCAAATGAGGAAAAAAACGTTTTATACTCTCTCATCGTCAACCTTCGAATCTTTTATAAGGGGAGGAGGAGAATAAATGGGGTCATTCTCATTCTCAAGTATGTTTTTACTACCTACAAAATACATTGAAGCTCTGTAAAATTCTTGATTTAAGTGTTGGAATGCCCTTAAGAAACGATCCCTAATTTTCGACTTTATTTTATTTTGCAGGATTCGATGAAATGTTGATGATTTCGGTGGTTAATAATGTGTTGCATATTTGAAACATCAACAAATAGAATAACATTTTATATTATCACTTTTATCATAAGTCAGAATTTGACTAATTCTGGCGGTAGATTGGCATAGCATTGTCTCGTGGCACTATTTTGTTGAAACAAATTGCCATATTAACAATAGGCTTAATAATTATATATTTATAGAATAATTTTTGACACTTCTATTACGATATATATATGATTCTATTATTTTTCCGAAGGAAAAAATAAATGGAGTTCTAACAAATAATAAAAGTGATAAAAGATCAAATGTGGAGCCCAATTTGAAATGTTGTGGTAAAAACGATAAAAATATTGAATTTTGAACTAATAGATATAAGGGAAAAGTACACAAACAACCCTTGAAATGGAAAAAAATTATAAATGTACCTAATATAAAAGTTAGTATGACTAGTATTAGTACATATTCATATATTATTAGTATATTATTAATATATTAGTAACTATCAGTATATTAATAGTATATGTGGACAGGGACGGAGGGAGACGGGGCTAGTGGGTGCCCGTGCTCCCACCGGCCGCCGGCCAGAACTCTGTCCCCTTCATGTAAGGTGCCCTCACTTCATTTACAGGTGAGAGGGGCACCATTAAAGCCTTGAACAAAGAGATCCGTCCTTCTATTAGAGGTCGTTTTGGTCAAAGATATGAATGTGCAAAGTTATCAGGTTGAAATGTTCAAATTCTGAAATTTTTTCTCCACATTGCAAGTTGATGATTTCTGTTTTTCGATATAATTTTCTGTTAAGAATTCGTTCATTTAATTATTCAAATATAGTATGAATGGAAAGTAGGAAATGTGAAGTTTTCAACAAATCAAACGGAACCGAATTTTAACATCTGTAGAAGAAGATATGAATGTTCAAACATTGAAGCTTGATTCTGCAAAAAATTTCTGGGTTCTTGTGAAGAACACCAAGAACAAAAATAAAATAATAAGCTCAAAAAATTAATTTAAAATAGTTCCCAAAGTCCAAAATTTCTATAAAAATATCTTCATAAAGATACTGAAATTTACAAATTATTTATGAATTCAAATATTTATTATGGAAATTTCAGTATTTATTACGAATTTTCCAAAACAATATGAGAAAATAATTTGTATTAAATATTGACAATGTTAAGAATTTCTGAAATTTTCTGGAGGATTCAGAAAATGTGTAATAAATGTGGGAACTGCCCAAAATAGTTGTTTCATAACATATGTAATATATTTGAATTTGAATAAATATTCAAATATGATTGAAAATTCATTTATGATTATTCTGGTGCCTCCAGCCGAAAAACTTTTTGGCTTTGTTCCTGCATGTGAAAGACATTTTGGATAAAATATATTCTTGAAAATAAGTTCAACTGAAGTAAATTTATGAGAAAAGCTGAAAATGGGTGCAAACCATGTGATTTTCTCAAAAATATTATTAAACCAATACTATACGAATATGTATATATATACCATACCAATATAGGTTCCAATCGAGTCCCTGTACTAGATAATGAATTTGCTAGACATATTTACGTAGGGCTCGTAATTAAACCATACTAAAGTTCAATTAACACACATCTGAAAAACCAACAACGTGATTTGAGCTATTTGATATTGGTTAATAAAATCATTTGCATTGTGCTATAACCAAATTAGTGGTAAAGCATTTCAAATGAATTAAGATTATATTTTGACTCTAGCTGTTATCTATCACTACAGATGTAAGGGCAACTCTAGTGCAAGGTTTGTAACCATGCACTAGGAGCTGACTCAACAGCCTTCCCCGTTAGGAGAAGGCTGCAGCCAACCGTTGTTCACATGTCTAAATGTGTGCATACGGTCAAATAACCATTTGCATACACCAATTTTTTTTTTAATTTTTTTTTGTTTCCAACAGTTGTCTTATTTTTTTTTCATATTTTGTCTATAAATATGACCTCATTTAATACTCTTCTCACTCACTCTTCTCTCACAATTATTTTTTCACAACTTTGATCATCTCTATTATTCATTCTTTCAAAACTCCAATTTTGATAAAATATGGATCCAAATTTTAACTGTTCATCCTCTCAAAATCCCAATTTAGATGTTATAAATAAATAAAATAATGAGTTAAATGATTGTTGGTATCATATTAGAGTATAGTGAGAGATTAACCACTGAGGAGAGATGATTTGTTGAGTGAGGAGTTAGAGCAACACTACTGTGCAGTTGATGCAGCCAATTAAGCTCTCCCATAATTGTTTGGTCCGCTTCATGTAAATGAAGCGGATCAAACAAGGGTTTTTATTTCTAATTAATTTTTAAAACACTATAAATAGATTTTTTTAGTTTTTTAATAATTTAATTTTTTAATACTCTTAAAATTTCAATTTAACTCAAATAATAATTCACACAAAATATTTATGTAAAAAATTTGGTTATATTTCAGTTTAATATTTATTGTCAATTGAAATAATTTTTGTGATGGGTTTATTTTAAATCTTATTTTTTAACTCAAATATTAACTCAAAAAAATATTTATGTAAAATAAATATATTTTGTTTTCATTTATATATTGTAAATAAATTAAATAATAAGTGAAGTGATTGTAGGTCCTATAATAGAGTATAATGAGAGGTTAAGAATTAGAGAAATATAGTTTAATGAGTGAAAGATTAATGAAATGCTGATGTCGCAGGTTTATTAACCTCTTAAAAAGGTTAAGAATTAAAGATACTCTTAGTGGATTACTAATGTAGTATGATCATCAACTGTAAAATGAGTTAGTGCATTAGAGATACTCTCATAACTTATTTATGATGAACCTATCCAAAAAAAACTTATTTATGATGATCGTTTTCATGTTTGTAACTTTGTCTTTATGCCACCGATAAAAAAAACTTTGTTCGACTTGAACCCAAAAAACAATTAGTACACTCTTTGAGGAAACTGATCTTCTGTTCTTATTCTTCCCTTTTTTTTTATCCCCACCTGGTAAATATATATCATTGCACTGTATAGATGTTGCGCATGAAGTATGAATATGGTGGACTTGTGAACATACTCATTATGAATTGTTTGCTCTTTTGTCTTGTGTGTCTAGTTTCAAGAAATT
>CAODLS014215551.1:0-14087 GCA_948243855.1 Flueggea neowawraea | reverse complement strand
AATAAGCATGGTAACCGATCCAGCTACTGAAACCACCAAAATAGGTATTCATATTCTTGGCTCCAGCTCTTTTGTCATTGTGCAATGATAATGTGCATGCGCTTGAAATTTTGTATTTACATGCTTGCTATATGTTTTTTTTCCCCTTTTGTCTGGGTAGAATAATGTTCTTTTTTAGTGTAGTTAATGCTTATAACTGAAGAAAGGTTATGCATTTGTAATTGTTTGGAGTGTTTGGACTTTGGCAGTAGATATTTTCTATGTGCAACTTGTGGGTATGTTTAGTTTGGAAACCAGTTTTTTGTTTTTTATTTTCTGTTTTGTTTCTATTTTTTGGAAACTGAAGACATTTAAAAAATATGTTCATTTTCTGAAAACTAAAAATAAGTTTTCTAAAGAAAATAAGAGAGAAGAGGAGGTGTATCTCTTTAAAGTGTGTTTTGGATAGAGGTTAAATACAAAACCTTGTTTTGCATAAAGATTATTTTTTTGAACAAATTTTTTATTTTTTCTTCTCTGTTATCTAACTTTCTGGAAAGCAATAGAAAATTATCCAAACTAACAGGCACCTATAGTTCTCTGTCAATCTCTATTTTTATGTTATTCCATTATCATTAGTTAGATCTATTGTGTGCAAATTTTAGGTATGGAAGCTAAATATGGCTGTTGCAAGGCAATCCTCAAACCTTTCACATCCTCGAGCAACCTCAGCAGCAATCCAACTCTTTCGGGCGTGGCTACTAAGGTGAGGATGATAATTAATTCCCTCCGAATTCTTGTTTACTTTTTTTGTTAAGTATCTTGTATGTAGATTGAGGGACATGTCAATGTTGATTGGTTTAAGAGTTTGCAGTTAATGGACCATTTCTATACACTGATACGTCCATTCATCTAAAAACAGTTGCAGGTCGCTGTTGGTAGAGGTCCATATCTTAAAGGGAAGCCTCGTGAAGCACAACCTGCAGTAAAGACGGCCGAGAGGTTTTAATTTCTATTTAAGAGATCCTTCAGCTAGTAAGATTGGAGTTGTCTTGCCTTTTTTTGTTTTCTTTCCTCGCGAATGTAGGCATTGGCGTTAAAATCTTTTCTTTCTGCTCTCATTTTTCTTCTGTTTTCTTTCAACTAGTTGCTGGTTCTCCAGGAATTTACCTAGTCGTAATTGAGAGCCGTGGTTTAGAGTTGTATTGAACGTTCAAAACAGAAACTCACTTATTAGAAGTTCAACATAGTAATGTGAATTTTGATAGTTGAAATATTGAATCGTTGGTAAAGGCTTCGACAGTATATTCAAGTCGAATTGTTTCATACTTTTTGGTCGGTAAAAGTTAAAAACGAACACGAAGGAAATGTTAGAGCAGATGCCTAACGGACGCTGACGTGGTGCCGTCGGTGAAGATTTCCGACGAAGCAAGTTGGCCAATTGCACCTCTTGGCTCTTCCCTTATAGCTAAAAAATTAGAGGTCTTAACAAAGAAGATTCATAAGAAAAATGAGAAGTTGATATAGTGAAGCTGTGAATCAAGTGTATATAATTTTAATCGGGATTTAAATTCAAACTGAGATTCAATTACCACTTCAATTCTACTTCATTTCATTCTCCTACTCTAAAACAGGATGCCCTTGTTTGGAAAAGGGAGTAAGTTTTGCATATTTAGTAAGTTTTATAATGATTGATAATGTATAATTTTTTCTTGCATATTTTGTAAATTTTATAATGATTGATAATGACTAGACAGTGAAAAAATGACTCATATTTTAATAAAATTATTTATCGATTATATAAAAAATATGTTATATTTTATGCATTTTTAAACTAGCCCAAAACAATTTCATTAAATTGAACACTCAAAAGTAGATATCACAACTCCAATTAACAACGAGGGGAAAATATCCAGATGTCCATTTATTTTAGAGTAATTTACTATCGCATCTTTATGTTTTTTTTTTGAAATCTCATATTACTTTCTTGACACTCAATTCCTTCAGTTGACACTAATGGACAACATTAGATTGTATAACATCGCACATATGCTAATGAGATACGACGGTGTGGAGAGTAATGTGAGAAAAAAAAGATTTAATGAAGATCAATATGATGGTTGATGAATGAGTCGAGGACATATTTTGCGATGTGAAGGTTGCAGTATCAAAGCATGATTTTAGGTTAATAGAAAAAAAAAAGAGAGTGAACAAAAGTGGCATTTGGATAGTACTCATCGACAATGAATTTTTTTTTTATCGATTAAAAGGGGAGTCGGGGACGACCAGTAGTAGCATACTCTTGCTGGGCGTTATCATGCAATCATTACCTCTCTACTACGGAATATTTCCGATAGCCATAGCTGACACCGACTGCGTGTTTGAGTCCGTGCATTAGTGAGGTCACTGTAGCACCGCAGTGAGACAAACTTCCGGGTGAAATTCCTTGCTCTAGTGCATCAATAATGAATTTGAGAGGTGAAATGAAAAAGATTTTAATTTAGAAATTATGATCTCTATAGATGATTGAAGAGATATAAAAAATAGACACTAAAAAACAATAAAAACTATATGCTCTATCATATAGACTAATATTGTCTGGAGGTGAGTGTAACATTAGGAGATTTCAAAAGACATTAGAATGTGACGTAAATTATTTCACAACGGAGGGATGTGTGGGTATGTTCCCCGAGCAACAACCTTGAGGAACGACGACGACGACGACAAGTGCACGTTTATTTTGACGCTGTCAACTACCAACCGTCGCGTTATCCATTTATTACAATAAAAAACTCAAAAAAAAAAGAAGAGAGTAAAAAACACGCAGCCTTCCCTTGTCTTTTCTATCATCGATTCATCAACAGAAATGAGGCCAACGCCGTCGTCGTCAACAGCATCACCATCTATAACTACCACAATCACCTTGGACAACGCCGCCCAACAGCAACCGCTTCCACAAACCCTAACTCTGCGTCTGAATCGGAAGAAGAAGGTTACGTGGAAGGAAGCAGAAGTCATTCGACGAGGACGACAGCGAAGAGGAAGACAGTCACCATCACCACCGTCATGATCACGATCATTCCGACGGTGCGTCTTCGTCTGAGGACGCTAATTCGATTTCGGTTCTCTGATTGGTTCATTCTTCATTGCAAATATAGAAATATAGCTTCTGTGTCAATTGTCAAAGACAATTACTGATGAATGATCAATAATGCTTTATCAATGCATATATGAAATGTTACTTTGTGGTCTTTTCTGATTGGATTTATCTTTTATGAATTGTAGCTTTTATGAATTGTAGGATCCTGTAAATAATAATGGTTTTCTTGAGTTTTGATCATTGTGGTTATCTTGTTGTTGAGCATGAGAAGTTTTTTAATGCTGCAACTACGTCATCTGTTTCGATTCCGGGTGCATAAATTTAGTGTACTCTTCTTTACTAGTTGTTGCTTCACGATAATATGCAGGCGCCAAAAATTCATGATTTTGAGTTCTCCATATGACTTCATGGTTGATTTTGCCCAACAGCAATGGTGATTAACTTTTTATTCTTCCAAGTTACTTTCTGCTTCCACTTAATAATTGTGTTCTGTATCGATTACATGCTGCTTTGTGTTTTATCTGCAAGTTGGTTTAGTGTTTTGGAAAGGGAGAAATCTATGAATGTTTTAATCCCAAAGTGCTGTACAATGCAGCAATTAATTGGGGAGAAAAAGAGCACTAGAACTTCCCAACTTGTGAAAGAAATTTCTGGGTTGTGAGCTGTTTCAACCTTTGTACTAATTTTATTATGAGCCTCTAATTAGTTGAAGAAATTGTAGGATTCTTATGGCTGCTTACTGGGTTCATTTTTTCTTCTTATGCCCTCCTCGTCTTCCCAAATGACACCTGCATTTATCCAGAAAAATTCCATTTGCAGAATATCTTTTCTTTGTTCTGTGGTGAAATAGATTGCGATTCCATTTTTAGAAAACCTTTTGTGTTGTTTTTGTTCTATTGCTTCTTGTGAAATTGATCATTATGTGTAGTGAAGAAGAGGCAACTGCATCTCTAGAGGCAATTAAATACTTGGCCAAACTCCCCAAAGACCAAAGGGCATGATAACGAGCTCCACTCTGGTCTGTGCTTTCTGCATCCTTAATTTGTTTGATTATATTTTGATGTTTGACAGTTTTCTACTGTTTCCCAATATTTATGCAGGCAGTCATCTTCCCGCGAAACGTTGAGCGACCCAGCTTAGAAATTTAGCAGCCAGATGTTTGTCATTGGTACAGTATTTGATATTTTATTGATGAATGCTTTTTTCAAGTTGTATTTCATTTATCACAGTAATACTTGTTGCAAAACACGAGTCAGTTCTCAGTTCTAGAGTTCAGCCTTTTCATCTTATCTGACATTACAGAACCCGTGATATACTTGTTATATGTAATTGCGGGAGAGTTGCTTGTATTTGATATCTTTGTGCTAGCCTCCCTTCCCTTTCCCTGTCATATTTCATTGTAAACTGTTTACAAACCCTCCACAGGTAGTTGATAATGAACAAGTTTGATTGTCCCATGTGTCTTGTGTGGTGAATCAACAAAGTTGGTAGAAGTTCAGCAAGGCACAGAATTCTTGTCAACGATTATCCTCTTACAATTACTTTTGTCATTAATTAGGTTTTTATCCAGTAATATGACTTATACTCTGTTCAATTCTTTGTATGCTTTAAAAGCTTTTCTGTCCCTTCCTGCTATAGCCGAACATCAATGAGCAATAAGTTTAAAGGCAATTACAAATACTCTGTATCGCCTGGATGCCTCTCTATTTCTATTGTGTGATATTATCATATTGTTTTAATACTGGTGCATTTGGTCTCTTCAAAAAAAATACTGGTGCATTTGGGTCATTTACATTAATCATTCTGTACTTTGGTGAAATAACAATGTAATTCTCTTTCCCTTTTTTTTTTTCAGGTCTCAGGAATTGGCTGGATAATGTGTTTTTCTGCATTCAGATAAATGCATAATTGCTGGCGGAGCCGGGTGGGGGCGGCCGCTCCACCGGCGGCGGGGTACCCCTATATACCCCATCAGCAACTCCGTTTCACCCACCACCCCATCTGCAATTTTGTCCCCTCCTGTCCATCCGTTCCCCCACAACACTTCGCCCCCATACGAAAAAATTTCTGGCTCCACCCCTGGCTGGTTTAGAATCATAGATTGTCAGTCAATTGTAGTTAATTTACATTATAGTTTTTGAACTTTGATACCTCAGTATTTTATTAAAGTTATTAATGGAATGATGATATAACATATTAACTTGTTTATACTGTTCACACCAAAGTTTTATATAACTATAATTAATCAATAAACTTTGTCCAGTTGACAGTAAACTACCACCAATAATCCTATTCTTCAAAGCATCATTACCTATTAGAGTGCTAAATGCGAGTGATTTAAATTAATGTACTACATTAATATCTATCATAAATTTAAAAAAATATTTGGTTGGTAACTAAAATTGTAAATCGTTAAAGAGAAATTAATGGAGTTATAACACGATAAATTATTTTAATTATAAAAATATCATTAAAATAATATCAATATCATTTGGAAAAAGATTATGTAAAATGATCCAAATGCAAAATGTGTTTTTCTGTACATTTAATTTTGGATCAATATTTTTTTGGATTAATATTTTCAAACATAAATCATAAGTTTATATATATTCTTATTTGACATTTTGTTCTTCCAACATTTTACTAAAACTTTGCTCATAAATTGCGATGTCAAGTTTATAATAAAGTGTGAAAAAATATATTATCTCGGTCTCATAACAGTATACACTAATCGCTTTTTACAAAAATTAAAAAAAATTAATAATTAAATTTATTTAATTTTATAAATTTTTTATTTATATTATTTGAGTAAATGCGTTGATAATTAATAAATTAGTTAAAAAATTAAATAAAAATAATTTGTATAATTTTATTAATTTTAAATATTTTAAATAAAAAATATATCTATTATTATTATTATTATTATTATTAAATATTAAGGTTTGCTTTTGTCTTCATTATTTTTGTACCAACAGTTTTTCAACGTCATGTGTTTGGACACGCGAATAACCTGACCCTTAAACCAAACATCCTTGCTTAAATTTACATACGAAGCCACTCTATCCATTTCACAGCTCCAACGGAGCCAATCTTCATCAGTGGATAGATAATTGAGAAACCCTCTCCCAATTCTGTCTGCTACAGAGACATGGCGACTTCTGTTCTATCTTCTTGTTTAATACTTCCCACCAAACCCAAAAACCTCTCACTCAACACAACCTGCTCTTCTTCTCCATGTCACTCTTATATCCCTGCTTCCAGGCCTCTCAGCTTCTCCTCTAATCTCTCTCACCATGTCTTCAACCAAGGTAACCCATTTGCTTTACTTGTTTGATTGTATCTTTTTCTGTCATTTTCGTTGCGTTGTGCCGTTTTGAAGCAATGTCAATGAGTGTAGGAGCAACCCATTGGCTTTGTTAATTTTGTTTTTCAAAGATTATTGAACCTAATCTGTCTATTTTCCAAGAAATTTAGAGAGAAAATTGTCTCCTTGCTTTGATAATTTTGTTGTGCAAAGATAGAATCTTTAAGTCGTGTGGTGAACTGGGTAGCTTAGATTCTGACTGTTAACTGAAGTTTACTTGATATTTTGTCTGATATTTGTGGGTTTCTGGGTTTTACAGGAAGTTTTTCAATGACCGTAGTTCAAAGACCAATTCAACGTAGCATTGTTTGCGAGGCTGTTCCAAAGAAGAAGGCTGATTCAGCAGAAAAGAGAGCTCGTCAATCTGAGAAAAGAAGGATTTACAACAAAGCTCGCAAGTCTGAAGTTAAAACCCGCATGAAGAAGGTAGCAATCCCAGGCCACCTACTCAATCCTCTTCTTTTCCCAAAATCTAATGTTAATAGTGTTATCGTATTTATGTAGCTTGTGAGATGTTCTGTTCTAGTTTGAGGGTTAATGATTCAAGTTGAACCGGAACTGGGGTTCCATAATCAGAGAAGTAGAGCTTATAGTACAAGTTCTTTTTTCCAATTTGCTCTTGTTGGAGCTAGAATTCCTCAAACAGTTCTCTATGGGCGTTTTTAGACCGAGAATGTGAATTGAATTGAGGGAAAACTTTTGTGTGGCTTCGGAATCTTGTAGATCTCCTGCTTTTTGGTTATGTGCTAAAAGAATGCCTGGGACAGCTTGAGGTCTATTTGATTCCATTTAGTGTAAGGGCTTGTTTGATTGCCTAGAGAGCAATATAGTATTGACCATCAGATATCATTCCAATTCTCATAGTCTCTCAATACAACCTTCATCCCTGGTATTTTCTGTAAGGGTGTCGTCCTGGACTAATAGATGGATCGTTTTTAGTATTGATGTACATGGTTTTTCTTCTGGTCTCAAGAAGATTCAAATCTAGACCTCAAGGAGAATAACACTTATCCACTTAAGCTAATCCAAATTGGCTGGTATACTTATTTTTAATAGCTGCTGGGGTGGTCTCTGAGTTGGACAGCTGATGAGCAAGTTTTTTGTCATTCATCATGGCAAATGATTTTCTCTTTTAATTAATTTTTCCCTATAAATCAAGAATTTTAGTTTTATAGTTTTTTTCCTTTTCGTTTAGAAGATTTTGCTCCCAAGAACTTATGCTTGGATAATGCCTGTTAAAATTTTGGTCTATGACATAACACTGGTCGCTTAATAAGGTACTAATGCCATGGCCACTAGTAAAGAAGTAAGTAATGAATACTATGTTATGGAGTATCCTTCTTTTAATATCATTAGTGTGTTGCACTCATTCATATCTGTCACAGTTCAAATTATGTTAAAGACGTGAATGGTCAAGGGTAATGATATAGAGTGGCTAAATAATTTCCGAGGATGCTGTTAATATGAATGTTTAGACGTTCTAAGACTTAATAAATACAACTGGAATAAAAAAAAAGGAACAGAAGACATTATGGTCCTTCCCTTATGTATGCGTTGCAGTTCAATGAAAAATTTATACTCAACCTAGTGGTGACTTTATGCTTTTGTATTTTATGCTACGTGTTTGCAGGTTTTGGAAGCGCTGGATGAGCTGAGAAAGAAGCCTGATGCACAAGCGGAGGAGGTTATTCCAATCGAGAAGCTGATTGCAGAAGCATACTCAGTCATTGATAAAGCCGTAAAAGTGGGAACCTTGCACAGAAACACGGCAGCGAATAGAAAATCCCGGCTTGCAAGGAGGAAAAAGGCTGTGGAGATTCATCATGGCTGGTATACCCCTGAACCTGCACCTGCAGCAGCCTCTGCTTGAAACCCATTTCTTTGTTTTTTTCCCCATATATTTTCTCTTTTTGTTTTTCAAATTAATTTGAGGAGCATGGGAAGAATTTTCTCATTTGTATTTGGATAATTATTACTGATTTATGTATGTATGTGTAGTCCATTTTGGTGCTTAATATGATAATTGATAGCCATCTCTTTTGCACATAACCTGCATTATGACTTGTATGCTGCCTCTAGAATAGTGTTTCGTAAGGGAAACTGTACTTGGAATTTAATTTATATATTCTTTTCAGTTTGATTAGAATTTCGTTAGGAGTAAACTACTTGGAATGGTATTTATGCAATATGCTCGTCCCGTCTCGGGAGGATTACCTGTTAAAAGGGAATCCCAGAGAATAAACTTGTTGGGAGGAGAGAGTATTTGTGGGGAGGGGAGAAGTCGTTAATAGTCTATAATTTCCGAGTGGAAGATGTGTGAATCGTCTAATTTCCGATATGAGTGACCACTCTATAAAAATTGAAAAATAATATTGTATCAAAGATTTAAAACACACGTGTCAAGCTAGAAGCAAAGCAGATCTGACTAATTGTAGCATTAACGAGAAACAGTAACTGAGAAATAGAAACAGATAGCGGACAAAACAATAAATCCAAACAAAGTCAGAAAACAGAAACAAAGCTTATTACAACAAAAGAACAAGACAGAAATGGAGAATTGGAGAAGAATGGTAACGGTGGTGATGGCATTGATGGTGATGACGTGGAGGATGGAGGTGGCGAACGGAATAAGATTTGTGATAGACAGAGAAGAGTGTTTCTCTCACAATGTTGAGTACGAAGGTGACACACTCCATGTCTCCTTCGTCGTCATCAAAGCCGAGTCTCCATGGCATTTCAGCGACGAAGGCGTCGATCTTGTGGTATCATTTTCTTCTTCTGTGTATTCCTTTTTCTTGTCAATTGTGCAATTTTGTCAAAGTTATAATCATCTTTCTGTTGATTAAATGTTTTTAGTTACCATTGCATCTGTAGCCTAATGGTGCTTATGTCCAGTTTAGTTTATAAATTATGGTATAATGGTATCTTCTAATTGAGAATTCAATTTAATGAATCATAGAAAGGACTGTTTACACACTTGTTAATTAGTTTATACAAGTTCGAATAATGGAAAATTTTGAGTGATCGCCAGGATCAAGGATTGAATTTGATGGAATTTTCTAATGATGATGTTAAGATTGTAGGAATAATGCAGTTAGATGTGTCGTTAAGGGTTGGCAATTTTTGTGGCTTTGAAATTGTTGTTTGCTGAGTTCTTTGACATTGACTGCATTTTGTTGAGATTTGCAGATAAAGGGACAGTCTGGAGAACAAATTCATGATTTTCGGGATAAGACGAGTGAGAAGTTTGAATTTGTGGTTCACAAGAAAGGGGTTTACCGTTTTTGTTTCACTAATAAATCTCCTTATCATGAAACCATTGATTTTGATGCACATGTTAGTCACTTTTCGTACTACGATCAGCATGCGAAAGAAGGTAGTACTGGTTGCTGCTGTTTTAATCCCCAACTAGTCTCTTTTAATATCTCTGTTTAATCTTTTCCGAGGATGGTGTTTTGGTTTCAGCTCACCTTCTGTCAACCTGATGTAAACGCAGAGCATTTTGGTCCTCTGCTAGAGCAGATATCGAAGTTGGAGGAAGCTCTTTACAACATTCAGTTTGAGCAGCATTGGCTCGAGGCTCAGACTGATCGACAGGCAATAGGTAATAGTTTTAAGAGCCAAAATTTCCTTTCTATGCAGATATTGTTTAACAGAGAAAATTTTCTTTATCAAGCAAAAACAGACTGCTAAATGAATCACTATATGTGCAAATGCATGTGCCTCAATAGTAAATTTCACTTTAAAGATTTCACTTGGGCTTTGATCCATAAATCACAAAATGCTACATCGTGGCTTGGCCGGTGTTTGCTTTGTGATTGACATCAGAAGTGTGTGGAATTATATTAAGGTTTGGTATGAACGTGGAACTAGATGAACGGCTTTTTTAGAGAATTACTCTTTTTTTTTTAACATGGAAAATCTGGGTGCCCTTGAGGTTTGAAACTAAGACTTCTTGGTCATAAGTGTGGGTCTTTACCAACTGAGCTACCCAAACTCGGCTTTTTTAGAGAATTACTCTTTGTAATTTAAACTAAAGTTTCTTACAAACATATCCAGGATGAGATTAATGTGATTCATACGAGCATTTAGGAATCAGGCGAAAGCATGCTTTTCAGTACGAATTATAATGCTAAATTAGTATGGCGAAACCATGCCAGAATACGCATTTTACAGAACAGACACTAAATTTCCGGTTAGGCTAGATAGTAGCTTTGCTCCTTCCGGTTGCAGTGATATTTATCACTGACTTCAATTTCTGCAATCTTAGAAACTCAAATTCACTTTTTCTTTGCTCTATTAGCGACAACAGGCTAGCGTGATGTCTTAACCATTGAATTTTACTGAAATTGCAGTGAATGATAATATGAGCCGACGAACAATCCATAAAGCGATGGTTGAATCAGCTGCATTAGTTGGAACTAGCATTCTCCAAGTCTACCTGCTGAAACGCTTATTCGAACGAAAGCTTGGCGTATTGAGAGTTTAAACTTTGCAGGTTCCACAATTATATTAATCCATCTGGTGAAGTGTTCCAAGCAAGTCTTCTCTTATTTGCTCTGCCTCATTTTAGCTTTGAAGCATTTCTTGCTGGTACATTTTGCAGTATGCAAGACATCTGGGACGTCATTTTATGCACATGAAGTCACCTTTAACATTTACTAAGATGCTTCTGCAATGGCTTTTTTGGTTAGATATAAATTAGAATCTTTTGTTTTTCGTCTTTACTGTAATTCATTTTTTCCATTTCCACTTCTCATATCTGTCTGAAAACTCTTTCATGTGAGATTCGAAATTAACTAATAATAATGACGATTTTTACATGACATGTTTTGTTTGCTCCACTGTTATCCCTTTCTCATTGCTAAGCTCAATTCAATTCTAATATAGTTTGTGTAACTATGATCAAACCCTTGTTATTTTGCAAAACAAAATGTATTTATTTTTTGTTTACAAATTAATTTCATTCGACTATATTTTTTTTTGCCAAAAAAAGGGGAGCTGGGAGCGATCAGTATTATCGTACTCCTGCTGGGTGTTACCATACATGCATTACTTCCCACTGCGGAATGTTCCTAGAGCCATAACTGACACCGCAAAGTCGAACTTGGGCTCGAACCGGGCGTGGTCACCGCAACACCTCGTCAGGGGGCTAACAGCCTTGGGAGTTATCCACCAAATTCTATTGCGTGATACAGGGTCGGTGTCGTGGTATTGAAAATCCCTAGCACCTGCCGCTCCCTCATGAACTCGAACTCAATACCTTGCTAACTTAGGACCACTCCCTTGCTGCTAGGCTACCCCTTATGGATAATTTCATTCATCTATTTAATCTTAGTTAAGCCAACTAATTATATGTCTAAAAAATAAAGTACATAAATAAAGTGCTGGTAGAAGGCAACCATTCTTCTTTCTTTTCTGGACAACCTCAAAGTCGAAAGCATTGTTCCTGAAGGCTAAAGTCAGCGTCGAATTAGGCCTTTCAAAGAAGCGAAACTGAACCAAAATTTCAACTAATATATATTTATATAAAATAACAAGTCTTGTAGTGGTTCATATTATATTTATACCTAATGAAAGCATTGGGATGACATTGTCCAGAGACGTCGACCAAAAGCACCATTACCGGTACAAGCACATGCATTTGAGCATAAAGTTTTTTTTTTAGGTAATAATTGATCACTCAATGACTCAATCTAATATATTCTCAAATGTTTAGTCAAAATTTAGGATTAAACTTATGGTCTAAACGTACTAACTCTAATAATTGCGTTCTTTTAGGACTTAATTCATATATTTATTCTTTGTAAAGAAGAAAATGTCATTACAAGATCATTCTAGCTTGTTCAAATTTTACCAGACTGCAAAATCTTGCAGCATTTTGGGAAATTTTCCATTGAACAGGGCAGGATATGGCAGAGACTGCTGTGAGCTCAGTCGTTGACAAGTCTTCTTTTGTTGCTAGCTGAAGAAGTGAACCTGCTGACAGGTATTCATAAAGAAATTGCAGAGATCAAAGACGAACTCGAGAGCATCCAATCGTTCTTGAAAGATGCAGATGTCAGAGTAGAGCAAGAAGATGTCGATAGCGGAATGAAGACGTCGGTGAAACAAGTACGAGAAATGGCTTATCAGATAGAAGATGTCATTGATGAGTACAGGCTGAACATAGCAAGTCGTAATGATCATCAGTATTTCTTGCATAAACTTGCTTGCTTTGTCAAGAAATTAATGCCTCGCCACAAGATAGCTTCCAAGATTCAAGATCTCAAGAACTCGCTTTACGGATTGAAGGAAAGAAGTGATAAATACAGATTCAGTTCAACAGACCAAGGAGGATCAATCAAGAAATGGCATGATCCACGAGTAGCTTCCCTTTTCATTGAGGAAGCTGAACTTGTCGGCATTGAAGCTTCGAGGAATGAATTGGTGGGCAGATTGATAGAGGAAACATATGGGAGGTCTTGGCAAGACAACTCTAGCCAAGAAAGCATATGATGATCAAAGAGTGATGGCACAGTTTGATTGCCATGCTTGGATCACAGTGTCTCGATCTTACAAGATGGATAAGGTGTTGAAGACAATGATAAGTCAATCCCAATGTTCAAAGAAAGAATCCATGCTTGATGGAATTGAAGCAATGGAAGAAGAGTCTTTTCTGATCGTAAAACTGAGGGACTATCTATCGGAGAAGAGATATGTTGTGTTTTTTGATGATGCTTGGAATTTTGAGTTCTGGAGATACATCAAGTATGCATTACCTGATAACGGAAAAGGCAGTAGAATTTTAATCACAACCCGAAGCAAAGATGTCGCGCCTTCCGAGTCTTGTTTCCATTATGTCTATAATCTCCCTCCTCTGCCTCAAGACAAGGCTATGGAGCTTCTTCACAAGGTGTGTCAGTCTGATGGAGGTCGTTGTCCACCAGATTTATTAGATTCGTCACTTGCCATTGTTGAAAGGTGTGAAGGATTGCCACTCGCAATAGTGACCATTGGAGGGTTACTAGCTACCAACGAAAAGAGCAAGTCGGAATGGCAGAGATTGCTCGATGGCCTTGGTTCGGCTTTAGCTAGTAATCAACGTCTTGCTGACATAATAAAGATCCTGTCTTTCAGTTACCACGATCTTCCTTACCACCTTAAGGCCTGTTTCTTATACTTCGGAATGTTCCCGGAGGATTACTCTATTTCTCGTTCGACACTTCTTCGATTGTGGATTGCTGAGGGCTTCATAAAAGAAAGACGAGGCACGACAGTGGAAGATGTTGCTGATGACTATTTAACTGAACTTATTCTTAGAAACATGGTTCAAGTGGCAAGGTTTGGTTTAAATGGTAAAGCTAAAGAATGTCGAGTCCATGATTTGATGCGCGAGATCATTCTTTCTAGGTCGCAAGAGCTTGGTTTCAATCATGTTTCCACGACCAATTGCAGCAACCTCAAGAGAATAGGCCGGCATGTCTCAATTTACACCAAGGCGAACAACATCAGCTCAGAGATCACCAGTAATTCGCAAACTCATTCTATTCTTTTCTTTCTGACAGATACAATCCCTCAGTCTTTGATCAGTACAGTTTTCACGAATTTCAAGCTTTTGAAAGTGCTGAATTTTGAAGGAACTCCTTTGAAATGCATCCCGAA
>CAODLS014214158.1:0-13178 GCA_948243855.1 Flueggea neowawraea | reverse complement strand
GGCCTCAAAAATCAACCTGACAATCTGCTCCAAATGATGCTCATTAGGAGGCTTAGGCAACCTCGACATATAACCAGGCAATTTAACAGGAGCATCCCAATTAGGAACAGCCAGCTGCTGCTGTATATCCTTAGGAATATCGATAAGAACCGGACCAGGTCGCCCGGACGTAGCTAAAAAGAAAGCTTCATTAACAATCCTAGGGATATCATCTATATCAAGCACCAGATAATTATGCTTCGTAATAGACCTCGTTACCTCCACAATGGGCGTTTCTTGGAAAGCATCAGTGCCAATCATTCTTCGAGGCACTTGTCCAGTAATAGCAACAACGGGAACGCTATCAAGGAGCGCATCAGCAAGGCCACTCACCAGATTAGTAGCACCAGGGCCGGAAGTAGCGATGCAAACACCGGGAAGTCCAGAGGAGCGAGCGTAGCCTTCGGCAGCAAAAACACCGCCTTGCTCATGGCGTGGAAGGACATTACGGATCAACTTAGAGCGCGTGAGAGCCTGGTGGATCTCCATGGAAGCCCCACCGGGGTAAGCGAAGACATTGGTGACACCCTGTCGCTCGAGAGCCTCCACAAGGATGTCGGCGCCTTTGCGAGGTTCATCGGCGGCAAACCTGGGAGAGAAAACGTCGGGAGTGGCAGCGGTGGTTGTAGGGTTTTGGGGAAGGGAGTTAGAGATATGGAGAGAAGTGCGGGGGTGGCGCTTACGGGGATTTGAGGAGAAGGGGAGGGTGAAAGGGGAAACAGAGGAAATTGATCTGGAGGAGGAGATGGAAGGGGAGGGTTTAGGGATGGAGGAGGAGGTAGGAGGAGCCGCCGCGGCCGCCGCCGCCATTGTTGTTGAGGAGGAGGTGGAGGGAGAAGCGTGGATGCGGAGGGAGAAGGGGCTTGCGTGATGGAAGTGAACGTATTTAAATTTGTGTCCAGTGCTGACGTGGATTTTCAGAAACGTCAAAAAAGAAAAAGAAAAAAAAAACTCGTGCTGCGCGGAGTGTTGTTTGGGTTACAGTACAGTGAGAGTGTTGTTTGGGTGTTGGCTGAGAATGAAAACAAAGTGAGAACACGTGAATATATATTCTGATGAACAAACAAACAGGTTTCTTGACTGTCTCATCCTCATCTTCAATTCATATTGTTTTTTTATAGCTGTTGTTAAAATTACTTGCTTGTCAGCTGCACTATCCTTAATTGCTAACTTACATGTCTCCTCATCATCTTCAAGTTTATCCCTACCAAAATGACCATCCAGATTTTGGGATTGGAATTTTACCCCAACTATATTTAACATAAAATTGTGCAACATTACATTTTTTAATTCTTTTAGACATCAAAAATAATCAAATGCATTACAAATTATAAACACTCTTAATAAAACTCAAATATTGAAAAAGGAAATCATTCTCATTTAGAAGATAAATAGCTTAATAATATAGCTCAGAGAATTAATTAACAAGAATCCAAATAAATCAAGACCACTTAAAGGAGAAAAATTGTAACTCCTATAATAATAACAAATAAATTGAAAGCATATTCGATAGATATTGGAAGTGAAATATCGAGTCGTGTAAAAATAACCATAATTTCCCTTCAAACTCTTAACAAGTCGTAATATTATTCATTAAATATAATTTAGTTGTATTTAATCCTTTAAAAAGGATTAATTCTGACTTCAAAGTATTTTGGCTATCAAGAACAAAAACAGTAGTAACATGAAAATCAACCATGGTGTAAATCAATCTGAATGACAAAAGCAACCTTGGAACAAAACAAGCTACTTATTACCATTAAGTAAACATAGGAAATAAACACCCTTATGTTTGGGCCTGCTCACAGTTCCGGACGGGACGAAGATTTGAAAATCTTCAGTTCCATCCTGAATTTTGGAGATCTTTATTTTGATGGATTCAGTTCCATTCCTTTTTGTTTTGGAATTTCGAGACAAAGAAGGACGGAATTTCAAAAATTTTCTTCACTAAGATTCAACTTAAGTATAAGAATATCCCATTAATCATATCTTAAAAGCACAAACAATCGCACTAATATACAGTCAAAGTTTCAAAAACAATCAAAAGCATTATAAGTAGAAGAATCGTTTCAATATTTAGTTCTTTTTGTTTGAAAACTAACATAAAGAGAGCATTTTGAAAATTTTTCAGCAACCTCTTGTTTCGAAAGTCTATCTTTTTGAAAAAAAAATATGTACTTGGTTTACTTAAACTTATTAAGTTTTTAAAATTAAATTACAAGTAGTAAATGAGTTACAAATAGTTTAATAGAACTAATTTAGTATATTAACTTCTGAGATATGGTGTATGATACTACTATTGAATTCATATAACTCAAGTATGAGGTTTTTAGTCACAGAAAGTAGAATGAAAAAATTTAAATCTACTAATAGAGCATATATATATGTATATATATTGCCTAAGATCTAGAACTATTTAAATAAAAATTTCAGGAAGGTTGAAGGTTTAGTTCAGAAAAAGTGAAAAATCAACAAATTTTTTTCGATTCTATTTTTTTGGGTCCAGATATTTGATTCGTTTCGAGAATTTCCAAAACACGTGAACAACCTTAACTATGTTCATACATGATACAGTGACACAAAGCAAACGCAAGAGTAACTTCTAAACTAGGAAAAACATATAATAGCCACACCGAACTCTATAGTTGATGTCGATGATCAATTCTTTGTTCTTCCATCACTCAGTTATCACATCTTTGAAAGCGCCATCACTAGGAATCATAGGTAAAACTTGCTCTTGGTGAGGTACAATCACATCCAACAAGTATGGTCCAGGAGTATTCAACATTGTCTGGATTGCTGCTCTAAGGTTCTCTCTGCAAATTTCAGCATATTCGAAAAAATCTCTGAATGTCTTGATGGATCTCCCAAATATGAGTGAGACCTGTTAGCTTTATAGAATCTATCTTCTCATTGTACAACCATACCCAAATGTTGATTGTTCAAAAGTATAATCTTGATGGGAAGATTCTCCACCTTGATGGTCGCCAACTCTTGAACATTCATGATGAAACTTCCATAGCCATCAATGTCCACAACAATTGCATCAGGATTTGCAACAGCAGCCCCAATAGCAGCCGGCAACCAGAATCCCATTGCACCTAATCCTCCAGATGTCAACAACTGTCGTGGCCTCTTATACTTGTAAAATTGTGCAGCCCACATCCGATGTTGTCCAACCCCAGTGCTTATAATTGCATTACCATCGGTCAACTCATCAATAGCTTGAATAGCACATTGAGGAGAAATCTCTTGCTCGAAAGTCTTAGAGCTCAAAGGGAATTTCAATTTCTGCTCATTCAACTCAGCTCTCCATGCACTAAAATTTAACTTTTCCTTGGCTACTTTCCTCTCCAAAATCTTATTCATGCCTCTTAGAGCCAACTTTACACCCCCACATACAGACACATGAGGTTGTTTATTCTTTCCAATCTCAGTCGAATCAATGTCAATGTGAACAATCTTGGCTCTGCTAGCAAAAGCCTCAAGCTTACCAGTTACACGATCATCAAACCTCACACCAAAAGCAAGCAGCAAATCACTACTATCCACAGAATAATTAGCATAAACGGTCCCGTGCATCCCAAGCATCTGCAAGGATAACTCATCCCCAACCGGAAACGCCCCCAAACCCATCAACGTACTTGCAACAGGAATCCCAGTCAGCTCAACAAACTTCCTAAGCTCCTCGCTAGAATTCAAACACCCTCCACCAACATACAACACAGGTTTCTTGGACTCGAAAATCAACCTAACAATCTGCTCCAAATGAGCCTCATTAGGAGGCTTAGGCAACCTCGACATATAACCAGGCAATTTAACAGGAGCATCCCAATTAGGAACAGCCAGCTGCTGCTGTATATCCTTGGGAACATCAATAAGAACCGGACCAGGTCGTCCGGACGTAGCTAAAAAGAAAGCTTCATTAACAATCCTAGGGATATCATCTATATCAAGCACCAGATAATTATGCTTCGTAATAGACCTCGTTACCTCCACAATGGGCGTTTCTTGGAAAGCATCAGTACCAATCATTCTTCGAGGCACTTGTCCAGTAATAGCAACAACGGGAACGCTATCAAGGAGCGCATCAGCAAGACCGCTCACCAGATTAGTAGCACCAGGGCCGGAAGTAGCGATGCAAACGCCGGGAAGTCCAGAAGAGCGAGCGTAGCCTTCGGCAGCAAAAACACCGCCTTGCTCATGGCGGGGAAGGACATTACGGATCAGCTTTGAGCGCGTGAGAGCCTGGTGGATCTCCATGGAAGCCCCACCGGGGTAAGCGAAGACAGTGGTGACACCCTGTCGCTCGAGAGCCTCCACAAGGATGTCGGCGCCTTTGCGAGGTTCCTCAGCGGAAAACCTGGAAGAGAAAGCGTCGGGAGTGGCGGTGGTGGTGGAGGCGGCTGCAGGGTTTGGGGGAAGGGAGTTGGAGATATGGAGAGAAGTGCGGGGGTGGTGCTTACGGGGATTTGAGGAGAATGGGAGGGTAAAAGGGGAAACAGATGAAATTGATCTGGAGGAGGAGATGGAGGCGGAGGGTTTAGGGATGGCGGAGAAGGTAGACGCCGTCGCCGCCATTGTTGTTGAGAAGGAGGTGGAGGGAGATGTGTGGATGTGGAGGGAGAAGGGGTTTGTGTAATGGGAAATGAACGTATTTAAATTTGGCTTAAATCTTTTTCCATCCTCGTATAATATTGAAATCTTTCTCCGGTCCTTATATTTCAAAAATATCCTTTCTCATCCCCAATTGCAACTGATGCGCTCATCCGTTCGTCCAACGTTACGAAAAATGAGAAATTACTGTATTGCCCATGCCACGTCAGGTTAGTATTTCCCTCCAATTTACATAAGTTCTCTCTCTTAATTAATGCATGCCAAAAAGCGTCCAACCATAGTCGACCCTCTCTACTCCTTTTTTGGCTTGTCTAATACGTCCCTAGAACCCCTAATTTCATCGAAACCACATACTTACCACAGACTCTTGACGCTTTGTCTTGAGTTGAAACATCGATGAAGAGACTGAGGACATTTTTTGAAGTTCAAGCTTCAGATTGTTTAGAAAGACATAGTATCAAAGTAAGTAGAAAGAGGCATGAATTTGTGGTTTTTGGATAGATTTTTACTCTATCTTTAATTTTATCGACATTTGAAAGGGTCTGTGTTTGTGTTGATGCAGAATGGGAGTGATGGAGCATGACATAACATTTTGGTATGAACTTGAGAAGGTGACAGTGGAGAACATTTATCCAGACCGATACTCATTCTTCTATTTGATCATGCATTAGAGTCGTTTCCTATTCCTCCAGGTTCGGTTCTTTCTTTTCATTCTGATAGAGGTAGCCTTATTGACAATGATAAAGACTTGTTGAAAGTGTTTGATAGCTATAAGTATCAAAGGGATATAGTTATAACATTTGATAAGATTGGTAGCCGTGTTGCTATTGTTGATAAGCGGAAGGAGTCTGATGTTGAGATAGACAAATTGGTTGAGATTGAAGTTAATCCTAGTGCACCACAAACTGATAAAACCAGTGAAAATGAACCCAAAAATGAACCAGAGAAGGAACAAACACCTGCAAATTAGGAGCAAACCTCTGATCCTGTAAATCAGGAACAACCAAATTGTGACAAACCAGAAAAAAAGGGAAAAGAGTTAGAACCAAACCTTATGTGAAGAAGCATAATTATAAGGGTGCTAACCATTTTAGGAGGAAAGTGGATGACCATGTTGTCTTGTCTGATGAAGAATTTGATGATTCTGATGATGACCACACTGTGGGAACAGAAGGAGAGGATGGTGATATGAATGAGTGAGGCATATAGTAGTGATGGTAGTGGAAAGGAAAGTGATGATGACAGTGAATCAGAAGGTGATTGGAGTGTATCCTAAAGAGAAGATGAGGATGAACACTTGAATGAAATTGATATTTTTTCTATATTATATACACGATCGTTTAATTTATTATAATTAAACATGTTCATTTAGGGCTACTTTTGATCATTACTCTAAAAAAATAATTTTTTGTTATATTATATATGTGATAGTTAATTTACTATAAATAAACATGTTGATTGTTATACCTACTTCTGATTACTATTTCTCTAAATTCCTTAAGAGTTCAATTATTTTCAAGAAGAAATTGTGAAAACATAACTAAATATTAGATCTTTTTCTTAATTGGACAATATTCTCCAATGAACATTTTTTTCTTCAAGAATTTGTGTTGGACTCCATCTTATATGTTTATTATATAAGATTGAACTAATATCCTTTTGTATTTACATCCTTTAGGAATGCTAAGAGTATTCTCCTACAACTAGGGCTGGACATTTTAACCCATCCCTACTCAGATAAGCTCACGGACTGAGCTACTAGTATTTGGCCCACGGGGCGACCCGACCGAATATATAAAATATATATGATTTTTTATATTATATATATAATATATAGTATATTAATATTAATTTGATGTATTATGTGTTATAAATTAATAAAAATGATGTCAATTATAAATTAAGAGTTATTTAATATTTATTAAAGTATAATTTACATAATAAATTATATGTCAAATTATATTTTGCTAAAAAATACAAAATATTCTTATTTTTTAAAAAAAATTGCTCTGTGGGCCTAGGCAAGGCACCTAGCCAGAACAATTAGGGTTGGCTCGGCCTGGTGCCCAACCCTACCTACAACACTCTTTCCCTCACTAGTCACCTTTTTTAATTCTCTTTCATCATTTTTTATTTTTCTCTTTCCTCTTCAGTCACTTAAGAAATTATTTATTTTTTCTCTCCTATCTCCACCTTTCTTTACCTTCCTTGTTCTTTCTTTTTTTTTTCTGAATTTTCAAAATTAATAGAATATATTGATCATATAAAAAAAACAACACAATTTTTGTAGCATAATATACTACTCAATTTAAAATTATAAAAAAATATTGCATAAAAATATTTATACTTTTGATCTTTGAAATGTTTCTGAAATATTATCTTAAATTTATACTGCTAGACTTGATAATTTATAAAATTTTCATAGTCAATAATACAAGCTAAAAATTTGAGAAATGTTTAAAAAACTCTCATATACTTGATTTAGTAAATTGAATGTTAAGGACTAAGCTCTAAAAAACAAAATGAACAACCAATCTGCAAATAAATTGAAGGAATACTATTGAACATGATCCATTCATTGGTGGTTTTAAATGGACTAGTCTTGTCATGACCTAAAATTGGGCCGATGACCGGTGTATAAGGCGAACCGTCCATAGGAGCTGTGTCCGTCCCGTACAAGCCTCAAAAATCAAAACATACTATCCAAAACGTTTAATTATTATTTAAAATGTTCAACGAAACATTTATCGTTTAAAATATAAGTAGTAAAATAAATATCATAAATCAAATAATAAATATATCCAAAAATATATCGTGAGTATATAAAATATCAAATACAAATTTACAAATCAGTCCTCAAAGTATTCTCAAATTACCAAATAATCCTTCAAATAGTCAAAATTTTCAAATTAATCATCTAACTCTAGAAATTGCAAATTAGTCCCAACATGCTAAATATCAAATTTGATCCTCAAATGATTCAAAATTATATAAAATTACACTTTCAGTCCTTTCGACAAAAAACTACACTAAAACATCCCAAATTTCAAATCGATCAAAATCCGACATTCTAGCCAACCCACATTGACTCTAATCACACTTCTAAACATGAATCAACAATTGGATTCAACAAAACAACTCAAAAACCACCACTTTTCCCTAAAAATATGAATTTACTACACTCAATATTTAACCAACATCCATTCTCTTCCAAAACACTAAACCAACCACATATTCGACCTCCCTCAAGCTAGATATAACAATAAACAACAAAAATCTAACCTACATTCACCAAAAACATGCTCAAATCTGAAACCCTAAGCCATACATACCCATTTTCGTTCTTCCACCTTCCTAGCAAATAAAATGCACAAAATGGAAGAACAATTCAAGAAAGATTGATGGACTTACCTCAAAAATAGAAGAGGAATGGATAGAGGGCAACAAAGGACAGATTTGGGGCAGATTTGGGGTGCAAAGATGGAAGAGAAATGAAGAAAAACGAAGGAATATGAAGGGAAGTCGGGTTGGAGGGTTTTTTAAACACAACAGGTCAAAACATAGCGTTTTGGGGTTGTCTCTAATGGATGAAACGCGAGTTCCAGCCAAGAGATGCGTGTTTCACACCTTCTAGGCCGAGAGTCGGGCGTTACAAGCCGAGAGACGCTTGTCTCATTGCAGAAAACCACGAGACACTCCCAACGACGACCTCCTACGCAACACATCGATATCAACTTCTGAGACGCGCGTTTCACCTCATTAAGCGCATTTCTTGAGCTAGAAATTTCCAATTTATTTCTTCTCTTCCTTTAATTCAATCCAAATAAATTTCATTTTAAAGACTTAAACACTCAAAACATCATCAAACATCCAATTATGATCTTGAACATCCAAAGATCGATTGAATTTGATCAGAATGCTACAAAGAAATCTAGTTGGAAAGGGCGGGATATTAAACCTTCTTTGTCGACCACATTCGTTGTCGTAATCTCATGGCCAAAAACCCTCGCCTCGCCTTCATCTTATGTGCTTTCTCTCCAACATCCTGAAGTCACCTCATCCTGCATATCAAATCTTCCACCATTAGCAGTCGAGAAAGAGGAGGAAATTTTCAAGAGGAAGATTATAACTGAACAAAAAAAACAGAAAAAATAAGAAAAAATAAATGAGGAAACACGCCTTGAGTGATTGATAAGTGGAATGGTGGCGTTTGAATTGGTTTTGGTGAGTAAAAAGAATGGTTTGGTTGGTTTAAAGTTTTTGAATTGGTTAAGTCTGTTTTAATGTATATTTAAGGTAAAATACCTCCATATCAACCACTTAAAATGAGGAAACACGCTTTGAGCAATTGAAAGACACTAAGATCACCATGTCAACCTGTAAGGGGTTAGTTGCTTCACTTTTTGCAAGTTCAGACGGGTAGGTAAGCGTTGGAAAAATTGAGGGGCAAGTTGCCAAAATCGTGATAGTTTACCGGGTTACACATGTATTAAGTCACGTTTGGGCTTATCTCATGTTGTTGAAATTTATATATATACATAAAAGAAAGCTGAATACATTGAATTTACTTTTTCGATATTCGGCTTTTTATAGCATTTTGACATTATTTTTCTTTGTCATAAATAGTACATGCCTTATCCAGTTTTTTAAATATTTAAAGAAGATATAATTTAGATATTCAAAATATTATGTACAAAAGAGACTTCCAAAATTTAATACGAGATTTTTTTTGTAATTATATAATATTTATATTAATATAATTTTTATGTTTTTATATTTTTTTTAATTTGAGACAACTTTTTATTATTGGCTCAAATATTCATAAAAAAATAAATTCATAGTATCGAGGACAACGTCCGGAAGTAAAACTAGTTACGAAGAAAATTGGTAAATTTTCATGGATATTAATCAACAACCAACAAAGGAAAAAAGGCAGAGCATTAACCGGGAGAATCTGAAGATTTTGTGTTTTTGTTGGCGTGTGTTAGATGATATACGTGCAATCTTTATTTGTAATAATCAGCTTTCGCAATGCAGTTTATTACAAGCAAATACATCCTAATTCAACTTATTACATACATATTCAGTGAATTATAATCTTATTAATCTACGAATCCACGAAATCTGCTGTCAAAATCTGTTATTTACCAAACCTAAGAAAAACAAACCCCACTGGAAAACATGATAAGTAGACAACTTGAAAAATTAAGATGACAAAATTTCATGTTGTTTAGATGAATTACATAAGATTGAGCAAGAACGTAATTAAATCGAAATTTGTTCCAGGCCACCACCTCCATACTCAAAGCATTCACATCGTCTGCAATTGTAGACACCACAGACATCAGTTGGAACAAACCATACAATATTGCCCAAATTGAAACAGCACTCAAATTATCATCAAACAAGTGGTCAATCAAGTTAATAGAGACGTAGTACAGGATCAATCGGTTCTTAACAACCAACAGAATTATTAGTTTTCCTCAAGAAGAGTAACTTGCAACACATAAATCATTAACTAGGCACCAAAATTAAAGCAAACCAAAGTAGAATTGGAGAGATTAATCAACTAGCCGGAACTGACGATGATGTTGTTAATGGGAATGAAGATCAATTTGACGAAAAACCCACGAAACCCATCACCACAAACCCCACGGCGGTACGGGTCGCCACCTTCGTCAATTCTACACCACAAATTAAAAAACAAAAGGAAAGATATCAATATTCAATTAAATCTCAAATGAGAAATTCAACTCCAATCAAATCAACATAGAAAACCCTAAATTGGATACCTTTGCGATCGGGCATGTGGCAGCGCTTGACGAGGCGGACGCTGTCCTTGGCGAAGTCTCTAAGAGGATCCACAACTCAGTCTAGGGCATCCATTTCCGTAATTCGATCTAAACACAGCAAAGCAGGGCGGAGAAATCAGAGAGAGAGAGAGAGAGATTCTTCTGCGTTTATGAGAGAAAGGCGCGGAGAAGAAGAGAGAATAGTCGTCGACGCGTAGACCTTTCGCGTAACATATCCAATCACATACTGACACGTCATCGTTGACATGTCTTACTTGGGGTCTTTCGTTGTTTTAATTGGACGAGAATAATGATTGGGCCGGTGCCGACCAGCGGCCTCCATTCGCATTTGTTATTTCGGTTCGGTTCACTTGTTTCGGTTATTTCACTTCGGTTCGATTCGTTAACGTGTTCCAACTGTCCACTGTCTAAGCATAGCTTTGTCCAAACAAGAGTTTCTTCAAGCTTCACCATCTCAACACGCCCTTACAATGAGATTGGACAATGGACATCATATGATCTAACTTTCCTCAACCATTTTAATATCCAAACTCAAGAAAAATGAAAGCTTGAATCGAAAATCCGTCCAGACAAGATCACTACACCATAAATCAAGAAACTGCACATTGGATATAATTAGGCAAGTCATGGGATTGGGCAGCAAACATACGGCCGCGGCGAATCGAGTTACAGTTATGAAAAGTTTTTAGTTAAGCCAATTATCGGCAAGTTCCATAAATAATAACAGACAAGTACAATCAAGATTGCAAGATCAGAAGCAAGCAAAAATCCGACTTGAGTTTAGCTAAGGTCTCTTGCATTTTTAGTGCAGCAGTGAATGTCACTGCACCTGAGCTTGTCAGCTGCAAACACAAACATTGCAGCAGATAAAATTAAAAATCGCTTACAGAATTATTAGAGCTTTGTAAAGCATTAATAACATTAGCAGCTTCTCTTGCTTCAATAAGAAAGGTAAGAAAATGAAGAAATGAAAGGGGAATCGGTACTGAAAAATTGAAGATCCATCAAAGAACAATTTTTGCAGAATCAACATGAGAAAACACAACGATCAGAATCAAACAGATGTTATCTAAAGTTTCTACAAGCTTATTCCAATCACTTGACCAAGTAGTAGAAGCTATAAAAATAATTGCTCCACATTCATCATAGAATTTCAAAAATATAGCAGAAATGCCTCTGATAGTAAATGCAATTACAAGTTACAACACGTAGTTTTGTTCAATAGCTTTATGTCAATACTTGCTCACACATGAGATTCCAGTAAATTCATACCAAATTTCATTGAGACAATCTCTCTTCTCTATTTACATGAGAGAAAGCACAAATCTTGCTTATTCACATAGGGAAAGCTCCACGCAAGAATGAGTTAAATGGCGAGTACCCTCGCACTAAGTTTTAAAAATGTAATTGCTTTCTAAATGACATGACATGCAGGAATTACTTCAGGCTGACAAAAAATTTGCCTCACCAATCATTACGAATTGATTATACTAATGGGGTGGAGAGAAATGCTAGCAACACTCATATATGCTGCATCCTAACTCTGTACATATTCTACTGTCACACAAGCTGTGAGTTCAGTGTACGCACAACATTGGCATGGGTGCTAGCACTTCCAATGTCGTGAATACGTGTTAGGCCAGTTTATCCTCTTAACAGACCAATCATGAAACTATAAAATTGCCTCCCCAATGAATGCACAGAAGAATTTTGGCTAATCAATTGCCAAAGCCAATCCAACTTCTAATGAAGGGACAATCGGCAATGTGGCATTTAGTGCATCATCAGCAAAACTTCCTTAACCGTTTGCAACTTTAGATTCCAGCATTAGCCACATCAAAATTTGAAAGCTGCCTGATTTGATAAATTTCATCAAAAGAGTCACGGAACAAATACTTCGAAATGCTAATTGAACCCATCTCTACTGTAACAGAAGATCCTCTCTCTAAAACACAAACTTTCCTAATGGGAGTTCGTTTGCAATCAGCCACATACTATGCTACAACACCAAAGCTATCTTAACCTAATGTGCAATTTCCTGCATACAGTATCGAATGCATCAAACTCTTACCAAAGCCAGCTCACATATTAAATCTATGGCCCTTCCTCTATTGTTTTCACACTAAGCACACACACACACATACAACTCAAGTTGCAAAAAACACACAGACAATCACATACTGTGTTACATGCAACCAACATAACTATCAATGAAACAAATTATGAGGAAACGAGACCACCACACACCTAGAAGCATAAGCATGGGAAAAAAATATACAGGGCAAAAGCATTGCACCTTTCACAAGCCACAAACAGAATCGACTATGGTAATACATCGAGACACGGACTTAAAAGCTAAACAACAACACATTGCAACCCAAACAAGAGAAAAACTACCTTTGTCCATCAAGATTTCCCTGCCCACTGCTCCCACCACTCCCATAGGACCCATCATCTGTCGCAGCCGTCTGCCAGACCGACTGCCAAGCCTGAGAAGGCGGCTGCACATAAACCCCAGTGGGGTCCACCGCAGGCCTCCCAATCATCATTCCACCGGGACCCGGCGCAGCGGCACCGGCAGGCTGCCCCATGGGAGGATAGTAATAGGGGACACCACTCGCGGTGGCCCCCACCATTCCACCGAGCGCAGCGTCGTCCTTGATCTCATCCCTGGGCACAATATCGACCAAGAAATCGAAAATATCGGTC
>CAODLS014212514.1:0-10510 GCA_948243855.1 Flueggea neowawraea | reverse complement strand
TAGTCATCCTTATTTATTGCTGAATCATTTTCTTGACTATCTGGTAAGATTGATTATGTCAAATAAATGATGTCTCTCATCATTTCATTTGGGCATGGTCACACACTACTCAATCTCTACCAATCAAGTGGCCGGTGACATATTCTCTCTTTACGAGAGAGGCAATCACATCACTTCACTCATGTTTCTTTGCGAGACTCTCCACATACCCAATCACACCCATACTTATAAACTAGTTACGGTCACGTTAGGCGTATGTCAAAATATACGACAAGTCACCAAAAACCCCATAGCAATTTTAGGTCTAAGGATTCAAATATAAGCATTGCATGAGAATGACTTGTCACAATGCAGTATTCTCATTAGCGGATCGAATCCAGATAGCTCACTTCCAGGTTCTACTGTCAAGGTCCTCAACCTTGATAAACCAAGTGTTGAATATTCATTCATGGACATTTTATCAAACATATATGCACAGAAAATAAATGAATGATAAAAAAAATGCATCATACTTTTATTTCCAAAATAAAAGATACATATACAATGAATTGGGGTTAGGGCTTACACTAACACATTGTTCATATGTACAAGATGTGCCATAACTCCATCAATGTCATCTTTACGTATGTTGTGGTCCATCCTAATGGCCCTCAAATTTTCGTCCATAAACCTTAACCTAGCCTATGCGGTTGTCCCTCTGGCAACCATTGGAACTCGGTATCTCACCATCTGAAACAAACACAGAAATATGGGTTAGTATAACTGATGTACCATATTGATTAAACATGCAATCAATAGAAGTAGCCAAGACAACATGTATAAAATACAAAATAATATATATGAATAAAACAAAGTTTTCCAAATAATAATTTAAACAAAAAATACATAATTTACATTTTATAATACCAAATAATTTTAGAAAAAATAGTTTTGGTATTCAAAACATTTCAGAAAATATACCAAAAAATTCAGAAAAAAAAATGTATTTCTGTAAAATTTGGACATTAAAAACGGTTGCACGCCTCCAGAAATTGCAGCACGTTGCTCGCTTGCCCTCAAGTGCATCACTCGCTCGGCGCAATGCCCACTACGTCTCAACGTCTGACAGGTCCACATGTCAGACTCTGATTAGGTCTACGTGGCATACAATCTATATGGTAGGAACACATGGCAGCCTATATGGCAGTGACTGACATGTGTTGTCATGACCCGAAATTGACCGAAGGCCTGACCTATCTCGCACAAGCCTCAAAGTACAGAACATTTACCCGAATTCTCATTATTAGCCGGCTTGTTCTTGATATTAAAACAATTTATCAAATAACAAGTTTAAAGAAAATATCTTTGGATAATAATAAAACATAAACATAATATCAAGATACAAATAAATCATCATAAGTAAAATTAGTAAAACCAATATATTATCAGATATACATTCATAATCCACTACCCGGTATAGAACATCTAACATAACTGATAACTCGCCCGAATACTAGATGCTCGCTATCAACAGAACCTAAAAAATGTTAAAGGGAGGGGGTGAGAAAACTTAGTAAGGGACGACACTTTAGATTGCTTTATATGTGCATCACATAATCTGTTTTGAAAACCTTTTTGAAAACTACCACATGCAAATATACTCTTATACATACATACATATACACTCTGATACTTATAGTAGTATTTCTGAAGAATCGTTTCAAAAACCTTCGCAAACAACAAACAATCACCCAAGTTAAACAAGCAATTGAATAAACCAGATGGGATACTTAAATTCTCAAAATATATTTGAATATAATATTTTCTTTGGAAATATTTACCTAGAATAATACGATTGAAAAACCAAACATAGTACTTGCTTTTGAAAGCTTTTACTAAAAATAGTAGTATAACTGATGGGAATAGGATCTGATAGGTGGAGTCATTCGTACTCAGTAATAGCCACTTAGGCGCGGACAGACCATTTAGGCACCTGATTAGCCACTTAGGCAAAATACGACTGTTTGAGTCAGTGATAGCCACTTAGGCATGTGATATATGTATAACTACTTAGGAAACTAACAGTCTTCCAGGCTGGTGATAGCCACATAGGCAAGTGAATAAGGATTGGTATACCAACGGCTACGCCACCCTGTAGCTGGGTGTCTCATATCTGAATCTTTATACCAAAAACTTATATTACTATAATTAAAATCGAGCAGACATACAGAATAGATAAATACTTTACAGAAAATATAGTTATTTTTAGAATAGAACACTGAGTAGAAAATATTTTAAATACTAAACATAATTTTTATCTTAGAAAGTATACTTATATTTAGACAGAAATACTTATTATGGAAAACATAATAGATTTCAAAAAACTGAGTACTTAGTATAGAAATATATTCTCTTATCAAAATACAACATTTATTTCAGAAAGCGTAATGATTTCAAAACCAGTTTCCTTAGCAGGGGTTATCACATAAGTCATATTTTATTATTTTCAAATCATTAATTATTTCGGGTTACATACAAAGCTCAGACACATCAAAAAACATATAATTTCAGAAGATACAACCTATTTATCTGAAGCTGTCGACTCACTCACCTAAATGCCGAGCTAATAATCTAACCGCGGTCCACCAGTGAATGGTTGGTCGCTGCATAAATCGAACAGAGCTGAGAACGGAGATTTATTATGACAGAATCAATTACTATGATGTGACATTACTGAATATGTATGCAATGCAATGCAATGCATGACCCAACCTAAACCATTGTCAGAAATCCTATTTCGATCGAAGACCTAACGCTCTTACCTCAAAGATTGAATAATTACAAATTAGTATCTAAATCTTGAACTCTGCAGAATTACAAATGGATTTCCTCAAACAATTTATAATCATATTATAACCCTTAATAGTTCAAAATATTACCATCTATTTCTAACAATAGAAATCCTTCCTAAAAATACACCAAATTTGTATCGGTCATCACCCAAAGTTCTAAGTCTCTTCCATCAACTCAAATTAACCTCCTAATCATGAATCTACACCTTATTTCACCAAACAAACTCAAATTACCAAGAATTTCTTCAAACTAGAACCTAGCCCCAACCCATTGTAAAGCAACATCAACCTTCAATTCCAATGCAAATCCATACTAATTCTAAGTCCATTCTACCATAAATTAACAGAAATTAACTTCAATCAACACAAAATCATCTCAAGACAGAGATTAAAGCCCAAAACTGTACTGTCACTTACAACACTCGCTCATCATACATGCATAAACAACAAAGCCCAAGCCAAATCCTTGCATTTCTAACTTCATTTAGGTAAACTCAAACATAATCTAACCATCTCTAACTCACATTATCACAAAATCAATCTGAATCCAAAACCCTAACTCAAAACGTCATCTTACCAAAAAGGGAATCCAAGGGATTAAATAATGAAATGAAAGAAAGAGATGTGTTAGATGAGTAATCTTACCTCAAGAAATGGAAAGGAATCAATGGGAGACCAAGAGAAATGAAGAGATACGGATTTGAGAGAGTTTGGAAGTGTTTTGGTGTGAAAATGACGAACAATGGTCGAGGAATGGGTATTTATAGACCTAATAATGAAACGCATCGTCTCAGACAAATTTTAGCAGAAAAAATGGCCATATATGTTAACAGCCCGTTCCCAGACCATGACTGGCATACGAGACGGACCGTCTATAGGAGCCCGGCGCATAAGCCTCAGAGAAACAAAAACTCTACCCACATCATTAATTAAAACACTTTAACTTTAAAACGTTTATATAAAAAACATATATAAATATATGCGCTAAAATATAAAATAAGTAAAATCAAATACAACGCTATTGTATCGCAAGACAGAGTAATCAAAAGACAAAATGTAACCCAGTAACCAAACAGCATCCAAGTGCAGAACATTAAAACAAAAGGAGAAGTCCGGCCAAGAGAGCGTCACTAACCAAACAAACAGACGCTTCACTAAGCCAAGATGCTAGACGGTTGTTGATTCAAAAGTCAACCTATAAGATAGAAATAGAAAAAACATAGAAAATAAAGAGGGTCAGAACCTAGTGGAGGACAACACTCCAGAATGCCTCCTACATGCCTCACAAAGACTGGTATGAAAACAGTTCAAAAACTATCACATGCCAGTATAAGGGAAGTATACGCAAATATACACACTACATACATAGCACAGTTTCAAAAAAGAAACCTTTCGAAAATGTTTACATGCAAAGCAAACACATGCACACAAGCATAACTATACTAATAGTATCAGAGTCAAAAACATAGTATAAGTAATATGGGACCAATAATATCAACAGTGTGGTATGCGCGACCCAAATCAATGCATATAGCAACCGTGGACTCTGCCACCAATCAGAACCAAATCATGTGTCGGGCCGGGACACATGGCTACCAACATCCCTAGTAGTTGGGATTTGTTGAAGCATTGGTATACCAAAGGCTACATACCTCGTAGCTAGGCGTCCCACATCGGATACAAAATTCATAATATACATAAACAAAGCATGCAATTCAGAACCAAAACCAAAGAGGAGATATATAGTGTATATATATCGAATTTGAAAAACAAAGTAGTGAATATTTATTCACATAATCAAATTATTAAATTAACCAATCTTTAGGTTAGTCCAATTTCAGAATGTGTCGAACACATCAAAAACAAAAATAATTTTGAGACACAACCTATGTGTCTGAAGCTGTCATCCACTCACTGGGATGTTCAAGCTCTAATAGTCAAGCACCACTGACGGGTGGTTGATCCCGCTGACAGAAATAAGAAGCTAAAATAGAGACATTAGAAACAAAATATATCAGAAACAAAGCAAACAAGATACTAGTATTGTGGCTGTATCAATAAGTGTGCACATGTATATGCAGACTCAGGCACCTAACGACTCCTCAAAAATCCATTTCCAGTCTCACCTGAGCACAATCACATTTTGACCCATAGATACCAACTAGCACATCTAGTCCTTCACGGCAAGTTACACAAACAGTCCAACTTTCGATTCAACAGATAGAAACCAGATCTAAACGCCCACATTGGTGAATCTCAATCTTAAGAACATGAATCTACAATTAGATTACCAAAAATAACTCAAATTCCTTAAAAATCACTGAAAATCCGCCCAAACCAAACCCATATACACAACTCTTCAAATCTACAAATACCAGGCATAAATCAAACATTTCTAACTCCAATCTATAAAGATATACCAAAAAAAACTCCAAATCTAACAAATAAATCATCAAAATCCAGAAATCTAGCTCCAACCGGACTCAACTCGTCCAAACACCAAGACTCACTAAAACCAAAGCTAAACCTTATGATTCCGAACCTTAAACATCTATGTTCTAACAACAATCAAACCCCATTCTAATAGAAAAGAATGAATCCGAACAAGTCTCAAATTTTGGCCATAAACCCTAAACGAACAAATCATTAACAAAAACGAAGAAAGAAGGAATTAATGATGATTCTTACCTCAAGAACCAAAGTGGAAGCAAAGAGAAGCAATGGAAGACAGAGATAAATAAATGAGACAGAGATTTTGGTAGTTGAAGCGAGTTATGGCTAAAGAAAGGGCGGATGAGAGGTATTTATAGACCCACAAAGCCGAAATATTGTGTTTCACTTAAAGTCGCCCAGAAATGACATATCTACATGTGTAGTACCCATTCTACACACGTAGTTCCACTCTTTATTTGTGTAGTACAACACAAAACAGGCGTAGACGGCAAATCTGATGACCCCTCATTCTTAAATCTAAAATCAACATGCATTCCACTCATACTATGCACATAGACCACTTCACTTGATCACGGTTCAAACCCAAGTGATGATCAACGTACGCAGAGCTATTCAACGCATACAGAAGATTTTTAGCACGTTTACGACCCAACTCAAACTTCGGTCTACGTGCATAGAAACCCTCCAACTCATGTAGATGACCTCTAGCATGCCTTACACATGTACAACTACAACTAAACAAACTCCAAACTCAAGAATCAAGATTCTCCACATCCCAAATCACTTTAAAATCAAATGAAATACTACAAGATTTCATTTAGAATAGGCGGGGTATTACAATCTACATACATTGCATGGTATCTACGCACATACAGGCAGTCTTGCATGCACAGGTTAGCTCACAAAGTGCATATATGGGCGTTTCAGAAACCCAAAAAATTCAAATCCAAGATCAACATGCGTTACTCGTAGTCTACGTGTGTAGACGGCCTTCTAGTAGCTCCAACTCATTTCTTCTTCAAGATCTACGTGCTTAGCTTGGCGTAGTGCGCGTAGATGAGATCTTGGACGCATTTCATTCAACATTTCACACTTCTAACGTATTTATAGCTTAGAAACACAAGCTCCAACATTCCTGAAAAAAATCTAACACCCCAAACACGTAAATCATCATCATTAGACATTCTTAATCATCAAAACATCGCGAACTCCATTGCCTAATTGGAAATGAACGATAGCCATTCGTGATCAAATGTGACAAATTAGGAAGCCTTATCAGAACTGAGTGGAGTGCTACAAAAAAAACCTAGTCGAAATGGGCAAGCTGTTACACGTGTCGCCACCTGATTGGTCCATGTGTACCTCAAGTTGGCCATTCAACTCTGCCACCTAGCGATGACGTGGTGCTGCTGACGTGGCAAATCTTCCAAGAGTCAGTTTCTAGTTAGTCCATGTGTGCGCCCATTTGAACATTCAGTCGTGCCACTTAATGATGACATGATTGCTGACGTGTCTGCCTACGTGACATCATGTGCCATATGGCGGCTCGTGAGTATATCTCATGGATGATATGGATTCCAATCATTCGTGCCACATGTCAATCTTGTAGAATCTGACATGGCTTCTATTGGCACGTAGCATCTTCTCATTCAACCAAATCATGCATACGTGTAGCATAGTCAAAGTCAAACTCAGTTGACCTATGCCAGATGTATCGATATGGTTGGTCCGTGTGGTTTGCTCATCCAATCAGAATTTTCCACGTCTTTCCTTTTCCAGATAGGATTTTCCACCTCACAAACTAGACCAGATCGAATTTTGTTTGATTTAACAACCTTTTTAATGGTATTTTTCGACGAAATTTGGACATGGTATGTAATTGAGTCTCCGAATTCTACTGGTACACTCGGTTTGTCGAAATCCACACTCTCAAATTTTGGGTTTACACTGTCCAACACAAAATTCGAACTAAAATAGCAACAAGTTGAATACAAAAAATTACAAAAGGACTTCCAAGCATGGAACAGACACAAAGGCATGCAGATTTTCAACAAAAACATGTAGAAAATTGTCATAATGCTCTGATACCAATGAAAGAATGCATGAAACATACTGACAAGCAGTATTAACATCGGAAACAAATAGTAGGTCTAGTACCTAGCTCTCAATCAGCAAGAGCAGCGGAGGAGAAGGACCGATGCAAGCTTCCACAGTCGAACTATGTGCTCCATAGAGACGAGAACGACTGATTAATGCACAGTCTAAGTGCCTCCCCGGAACCGAGATTGATTACAAGGGAAGAGATGTTGTCTTCCTTCTTATATAAAGTGAACTTGAAAGACAGTGGATATAGGAAAGGAGAAAACTAATTCGTATTTTAAAAACAAATTCAAAATAAAAAAAATTGGTAAAAACAAAATGAAAATGAGTATCCATGAAATCAAAAGAGAAATAATTCATTTCTTAAAAAAACAAAACCAAATTGAAAAGCAAATGAAAACATAAAAATAAAAACAAATTGACAACCATATGAGAAGCCATTTAAAAATAAGACTGTATTATTAAAATCAAATTAAAAACCAAATTATTTTTTAATAAGTATTTCAAACCAAATTATGAAAGCCGATTAAAACCAAAAACAAAATGTATATTCATACTTTTATAAATTAGAATTTCTAAATTTTCTATTTTAATAATTTTGCTAACAGATGTACAGGTGAAAATTGAATTTTTTTTGGCCTATTTTCTAATATTGATTTTCTAAGATAACTATGTATTTTACCCAAATATATACGGGAGCTCGCATAACTTATTGTAAGAGTACTTTTTGACGACATTTTTAGTGAGTAAAAGGAGTTTTCTCTTGTATGTGGACATAAGCCACAACAACTGAATATGTAAATTTTTGTATCTTATATGATTGCTCTCGTTATTCGTCTTGTTTGTTTTACTAATTTGCTTGAAAATTAGACTCACTAGCTTTTTAGAAAATAAACTAAAGTAGTTGTTGGAAAAGCGGTCTTCCCATGACCAGAATTGAATCCGACCAGTCAAGGTGTGAGCAGAGACAGTGAACCGAGACTAATTAGTAAACCCAATTGAGTTGGGAGCAAAATGGGCCTATAGGCCTATTAGGCCCATTATGGGGCTTATAAATATAGGTGAAGGAGGAGAAGAAGGATGAGGGAGAAAGAGAGAGGGAAAGAAAGAAGAAGAAAAGAAATAAAGAAAGTAGAGAAAGAGAGGGAGGAAAAACATTTCCTCCTTCCCCCTCTGTAACCGCTCCTTCCTCCTTCCTCCAAGGCAGCTATACCTCTCTCCATTCAGAAGAATATGTTCTTCTTGGGTAGTCGATCCAACAAGGCATCTAGGCTGCGAAAAGAGACGAGTACTCTCGTTAACAATTCAACTATGGTTTGCTTGCGAGACCAACATCGGGATTTGAACCTGGCCTTTCTATTCCGCTGCAGTCTTCCACTAGAATCAAGGTTAGTAAGTCCAACTTATTTTTTATACTGTTTATTTGTTGAACCAGTATAGTATTCCTCCATTGGTGTTAGAGCATGCACGAGTTTACATGTTTGGATTGTAAATTCATGTTGGTCTCTATCTAGGGTGCATGTTGTATTTTTGTTGCATTCAACTTTTTGTCTCTAATGCAGTTTTTGGTTCGGGTCCATCTGAAGCCAAAAACTTAAAGCTGGAGTTTCAAAATTCCGACAAAATATTTTAAATTAGTGACGTCGAAAACATAATCTGCCCAAGTTTCGTTGCGAAATTCCATCTGGAAGGTCGTCAAAATGACGAAAATGCGATCGAAAAATATTGGGTGTAAAGCTTCTAGATGAATTTTTTCATCTGATCCAATAAGGTGATGTTGCATAATCTTATTAGTTGCACATGGACCACTCAGGGAACGACACTTGGCAGAGACAATAATGACAGTCAAAGTTGACCGAAACGTGGACAAATTAAAACGTGACACGCATAAGCGACGTGGAGCATTGGGGAAAAGACATGTGTATGACGGGTGGAACAGTGAGAAGTCATCACATGGAAGAACTAATTAACAGACTCATCAACCACATGGCCCAACCAGAAATCGACACGTAGAATCATATGCCACGTAGGTAGACACGTGTTCGACACGTGTCTCACTGATCGAGCAGCCATGTCATTAACCCGAACCACTCATGGAGTGCCACGTGTCTATCACTTCATCGCCACATGGCATAACACGTGGCGGATCCTTTTGGACCCACTTGTGCCACGTTATCACCGTGTGGATTAATCACAGTCATACACATGGCCCATGTGACACGTGTACACACGGGACGATGACACGTGCGTGTGCATGGCTATTCTCCAAGTGGCGCGTGTCCGAGAATGACAAGTGTCCCGACTTCCTTTTTTTGTAAAATTTTTGAAAAAAAATAATTTTTTATTTTTCTGGAATTTTTGGTATACTTTTCACAATTATTTGAGTTTCAAAACAATTTTCCCCAATTTATTTGGTATATAAAAATTATTTACAAATTGTAGAAATGAATTTTCTAGCAAGAATTATTTTGGAAATTAGTTTTTCAAAATAATTGATTTGAGAACATACAAATATGGTTTTCATTTAGATAATTGGAATGAGATTTTAATTATTTGGGTATTTGTAATTTATTACAAATAAACAATGGGGTAAAACCATATTGGATCGAACAAAATGAGAATTAAGGAAAATTTTGCACAACACCCAAAAATGAGTATTTTGGGAAGATGGTGGTCGTAATGCGTAGAATATAATTGTGCATTCAGTGCACAAAAGGTCCAATATTACTCAATGATCACGAAAAGAGATCGTGAGAAATGAGAGATCTACTTTAAAGGTCGTATGATTTGTAGAATTCTCGATAAGTTGGTGTGACTACTTATGAATTCTATTGTAACACGTTGGATAATGGTCCATTGTGTATCCAATTGGGAGACAAAGGTGCAAGGCTAAATACTATATTCGTATAGTATTTATTGAGGGGATAATTGTTTAGCATTATTTATATATTAATGTTGTCCAATGTTAATAAATGGGTATTAACATTGAGATCGATTGTTTGGATTCCATGTTGGTTGAATAAATGAGGTTAATTTCATTTATTATTTTGGCTTATTATTGTGTTGATTTGCCTTAATTTAGTATGCAATATTTTTGTGTGTGCAATATATTGTCCAATTATTGA
>CAODLS014211641.1:0-31865 GCA_948243855.1 Flueggea neowawraea | reverse complement strand
TGGCAGTTTAAATATTATATAGAAATAGTATGACTTGTTGAATTTGTAGAATATTAGAAAGCTTATGATGCACTTTTCATTTCTAGACTTGGAAGAAGCAGCTCTGCCGCTTGAAAGTTATGCATCTTTACGCGAATTTTTTGTTCGTACCTTGAAAGAAGGCTCTAGGCCAATTGACTCTGATCCACATTGTCTGGTAACTGGTAACAAACTTCCTATGCATTTTGTTTGTCCAATCTGTTTCATTGGAGGCATTTCTAACTGCTTGCGAACTTGTATTGACAGGTTAGTCCAGTTGATGGTACTATTTTAAGATTTGGAAAGTTGAATGGATCAGGAGCTATGATTGAGCAGGTCAAAGGGTGTTCATATTCTGTTTCTTCTCTTCTTGGAGCTGGCTCCTTGCTTCTCATGAAAAATGAAGAGGACACGGATAAGAAGGGGGGTGAACAGCAAAATAACCTTGGAGAGGAGAGTAAAAAGTCATGGTGGAGTGTTTCATTGGCCTCTCCCAAAGTTAGAGACCATGTATCAAAGTGGTAATTTCAATTGCCTAGTCATATGTTGCTAATCACTAAGTAGAGACTTATGAAGCACTGGCCCTTTCCAAATAAGACTTAAGAGGTGAATGGTGTCCAGTGCTTATACAGTCTTGTGTTCTTAAATTTGGGGATTGACATACATTTTTGACCTGTTTGGGTTCATAAGTTGTGTGTTTCCCAACATTGTACTTCAAATGGTTTTTATGTGCCTATTTCACTCCATCATTTAATGTAAATGAATTTATCTGTATATTTTGAAAGCATTTCTTGTCCGTTGTGCCTTTATCACAACATACATTAATGAAGATTTGGGATATCCATTAGAAAACCTGGATTCTATTGATTTTTTTTTTCTTGTCAATTGCAGTCCAACAAAAGGCCTTTACTACTGTGTAATATACTTGAGACCTGGAGACTATCATCGGATACATTCACCTGTTGATTGGAATGTTATTATCCGCCGACATTTTTCAGGTATTCTCCTAGGAAGCTGAATTGTTGAGTTATGTTGCTATATTCCATTATATTCGGTAGTTTTTGAATTGGATGCATGCCTGTTCTGTTTTCTCAAATTCGGTATTTATTGCAATTGACAATTAGCCGATTTTATAGATTCCTTGTAGCTGTGTCTTTGCTTTGCCTCATTCATAGAAAGTGGTTAATCAACTAGTGGATTTAGAAAAGAAAAAGGAAAAGCTTCATTTAGAAGCATTGTATCCTGATTTGCTAGTTTGAAAGCCATGAGTCCTTGGAGGACTTGTCACAACAATTGCCAATGGGAAAATAAGGGCAGGATGCCTAGCACAGGCTCAAGATCATTGGAACTTGTCCTTGGGAGAAACATTGTGGTGGGTATATAATCAGAACTAAATTTGCATGCTGAAACCAAGTGATTCCTTTGTCCCAGTCGGACATTTGTATTGGTCAGACACAGGGTACTTGGGTGTAGTCTGTCTATCAGAGAAATATGACATAACCATGTCGAGTACAACGTATATGGTTGTCTTGAGTCTGGCGTAGGTATGTGTGCCAATTGTATTGCAAACACATCTGCAGATGTAATCTAAGCATTTGTTCTCTTTCTTTTCGATTGATTTGTAAAGTCTGCCGAACAGTCTGCTTATGTTTCTTTCTTATCTTGTAGGGCGTCTAGTTCCTGTGAATGAACGTGCTACAAGGACCATAAAGAATCTATTTGTTCAAAATGAAAGGGTAATGATTATTCTTCGAGCATTTATCAGTTGATTTAGTTTTGAAGTTTCAACTTCGTTGTGGCAGAGAAGTCAAAAAGATATAACTTTGGAATAGGAGAGGAAACCTTTACATGCAATGGATTAGGGTCCCCCAACCCCACCCACCAGCCATGTATATTGTGCATCGCTCATGAATTGGGTTTAAAGTTCATGATGAAATGTAGATAAAAGCCCAGGGGAGAATTTACTGAAATAAATGATGCTGTTCTGCCAATTGAGATGAATGCCTCCTTATCCCATGTTAATTCCTAACATTGTGTGAAGATAGGAGGGATTAAACCCTATTCGTCTTTTATGCTGTTGTCTTATCGATTCAAAGGTCACGTAAGCTACCAATTCGGTTTGCAAAATGTGTGAATTGTGATTTTCAACAGTTCATTAAGAACATTAAGCCAGTTCCTCTCTTCCCCAAGAAACAAGAAATGGAGAAAGAAGCTTAATGTTCTTTGTGTTTTTAACATCTATTTCTTAAACGCAGAATTTATATGGCAGTCTTTGGATGTTTAAATTATTATATTCTCAATATTTTTGAACATACAAGAGGTTTCATATATTTGCTTTGCCAGGTTGTGCTTGAAGGGCTGTGGCAAGAAGGGTTTTTGGCAATTGCTGCAATTGGTGCTACAAATATTGGATCAATTGAGGTGAAGTGGCTTTTCACAACTGACAATCAAATGATGTCTTTTGAATAACCTGCCAACACACACACACACATGCATACCCAGGTCATGACTAAGAAGGCAGAAAGAGTTGGAACTTTTTGTGCATAGCAAATCTTCAACCTATTCTCTTTTCTTTGCTGTAGTTCTTTTTAGTCTGTTGACATGGTTACTAACAAGATCTAATTAAACTCTGTTTTATGTGCTTGGTGTCCCATGAAGAACCAAGCATATTACACCTCTTCCCATGCAGGAACTACTATATGGATGATGTAAACCAGGTCAAATCAACTTGATTCAATTTAGGAGCAGTCTACAAAATATGTTTTTCTCTCTGGACAAGTTGATTTAACTCATGTCGTATTGCTGACATGTCAAGTCACTTTCGCGTTCATTAAAGTTTGAAATTGAATGTGGCAGCTTTTCATTGAGCCAGAACTTCGCACTAACTTGCCAAGAAAAAAGATAATGAATTGTGAGCCTCCAGAGGAGCGGTTATATGAACCTGAAGGCGTTTGTAAAATTCTGAAGAAAGGAGACGAGGTTAGTGATACTTTAACATCGTGTATTTTTTGCTTTCCACATTCTCTCTTTTTTTTTTTTACCTTGTGTTGTTTTAAGTTGTCGCTTAGCATTGTTTTGGCTATGGTCGTTTCAGGTAGCTGCTTTCAACATGGGTTCGACAGTGGTGCTTGTATTTCAGGCTCCCACAATAAAGCCTGTAGAAAAGAGAGATGTATCTTCAGAATTCAACTTCAATATCAGACGCGGTGACAGAATCGGAGTCGGAGGAGCGTTGGGAAGGTGGCACCATTAACAGGAACAATTAGGACAAATAGTGTTGAACATGGTGCTAGTAGATGATAAAGAGTTAACTAGAGGTGCATATTGGTAAACGATTACTTGAATACAGTAATTAAGGTGATGGAGCAGGTGGGCCATGTTTTTCACCCCTTGGTGGGTGCTTATAGAACTTTCTTTTTAGAAGCATTTTGGCTTAATTGCAAAGATCTTAGGTCTCCAAGATATTTGATGCCTTACTGATCTAAACATTTGTAGTTCATAACAATCTTTAGGGGTGTTTGTTTTGTGCATCTTGTTTTGGTATATGATTCATACTCAAAGAAATATATCGAACTTGTTATTTTTTTACTATATAATTTACTGGAATGATCTATTCAATGTATCTAAAACAAACATCTCCGAGCAAGGATAATTATCGGAGACAGAAACTTCAGATGGAAACTTGAAACAAACACCCCAAAGAACTACTACTTTTCCAGAGTTGTCGGCGTAGTTTCCATACGGTTCAGACTCAAGAATTTTATGGACCAAAAAGAAACATCATCTGCTCGCAGACGAGATATGCGGACATATTGCAAGCAGTGAATGAGAAATGATCACATTATGCACATTAACACAACTTCTAAGATTACTGTAATCTCCGATCTCGATTCCTAATTGTCATTCCTTTAACTGAGATGAACATCTACAGAGAAAGAACTCTTCTGTTGACTATCAAAATTCAAAAAATAACAGAAAAAAAGAACCCTAGCACCGAACAAGCATTTAGCACCTGAACACTCAGTCATTATGCAATTCAGGTAGCAAAATACTCTCATGCAAGGACCACTATGGATTAGCTCCAAGATGAACACAAATTAGTATTCTTGATCTCGTATCATACTAGAGGCTAAAGACAATTGTCAACAAAACCAAGTATTGAATCACTTGGTTTCTGCAAAGCTAAGTTCAGAAAGAATATTAATAATTCCGTTTCACTGAAGGTAGAGAAGAGGTATCAACTCAAACCATGTACTTTCTATTTCAGGGAATTTAAATGCATTCCCAGAATAACGTAAATGGAATTGCAACACATTAACACTGGTTATTGCAGGTTTGTCAGCAACCACTTCCCGCACATATTGTCCAAAAAATAGGCCGTGAATGGTATCAAAAAGTCTTCTCCACAAATCTCTATATCAAAACATTGTTCCTGACAAAAATTCGGAGGGGAAAAAACATATTTCAGATTGTAACTTAAGTAATAATAACAATAAGGATAAACACAGGACCATGGAAACAAAATGTCCAACACAAAATCAATAACCTTATAATTGTTGTCATCAATTTCAACTCTTTACTATTCAATCTCCTATATCCTACATCCTATCTACAAACTTACTAATCCCCCGAATAGGCCCAAATTCCCTCCTGAAACACTTTTTTGACAAAGAAGCTCAAATGATTCGACAACATTAGAAAGCCTCAATGATTGTGAAACCAAGCACAAATGCCACAACCAAAGTATCAACATGAGAGACCCGTTTTTGGAACGAGTAATAACAACTCAAAGCAACAATCAAGACGGACCCTTTTAACCTCCCCAAATCGTCAAACCAAACAACTAAAGAATCCAACTGGTCATCAACCAAATCCTCAAATTTAGAACCCTAACTACAAACCGGTCATAAAAATTCCGTAACTCAACACAAAAATTCAATTCACAGATCTCACATCAAACACCGCAAATTTTCACAACCCAAAGACCAAAACAGCATCAAATTGAACACATTTATTCATATCAAATCAAATTAAATGCATCAAGTAAAGGCGACGGAAACTGAAACGAAGAGGGAAAGGCACACCTACGTCTGTTTGGAGTAAGAGGAATTTGAAGGGACTCGCTTGTTACGGAACATCATGCAGGTAACACTTCTCCGATCATCATCACCAATGCGCCCATTATATATCTGAGTGGACTCGGTGGCTCCACCTCCATTATTCTCCTGAACTGCACCCACACCCGATCATAGCCACCCAAGAAAATATCAAAATTGAATTCTAGATCTGAATTTGGATCCACAGATTTACAGAGAGAATGAGCGAGATAGACCTACCATCACTTTTGGTGTTCTTTTGTTTTGAGTGGTTTGTTTTTCTGGCGAGTCACGGAGCGAGATGAAGACGAGTTTCAGTCCAGCGAGTTGGCTCGACTGGGATCTGGTTTGTTGAGTTTTATATGATGCAATTCTATTGACCGCTTGGTTCCGGCCACGTGGAAACATGAAGGTAAAAGATTATATCTGGGGATGCAGAAAAATCCAGCCGGTGCACCAAACCGAACCCAAAAAAGCAAGTGCGTAGTGTTCGTATAAGATAAATTTTGAATTTATTCTATTTATAAATAAAATACAATAAATTTTATGTCTAAAATAAATAATAATTTATAAATATATATTTTTTATTTATAAAAATATTCTTATAATTGATATTTAAATGATTGATTGAGAGTATGATGTAAAAATAATTTTGTTAAATTGATAAAAATATAAAATTTATTTATAAATTTCACTTTTTTTGATAAAATTTATAAATAAATAAAATTTAATTAAAATTAATTTATTTATTTGTAAATAAAGAATTTAAATATTTTCAAAAATAAAATCAAACACATAAATTAATAAAAAAAAATTAGGATTTATAAATGAATTTCATAAAATTTTGTGAATTCATTTTTTTTTGCCGAATAAAGAGAAGTCGAGGCGATCAGTAGGTAGCGTATCCCTTCTGGACGTGATCATACAGGCGAATAAACTTTTTCTATTATAGAATGTTCTCAATAGCCATAGTTAACATAGACAGTAGATTTAGACCCGTGTACTAGTATAATCACCGTAACACCTCATTAAAGATGAATAGTAGAGACATAATTAACTCAATATTGTGAAAGTGAGTCCAAACATATTCGAATCTACAACTTCACACTGAGAATAACATATCCTTACCACTCGACTACCCTTAAGGAATGAATTCATTTATACCTGTTAGGTACATTTAATAAGTAAGACACATGTCACTATCAGGCAACACTGTCATTGCAAAGTAATAACAGACGATTCTTTTGAATGATGATGGGAGATGTGTATCTTCTCACAAAACCATTGGGAATACACGTGCGAAGGAATTGAAGCGTTCTTAAGGACATCCAATGAATCGGAATCCATCCAATCCCGAGCAACCAAAAAACTCGTATCGACTGATAGTAACTCAGGCAAACCAACCCGGGTCTAAGGCTACAAGAAATGAAGTATATATCAATGACCTTGTTGAGGACTAGAAAGCACATGTTAACCAAAGAGCAAGGCCATCATAGAGAATTGGACACACCCACGATCCAGGAAGTTATAGAAGAATGTGGAGATAGAGATTATTCCACCCAAATCCAGAACATGGAGCAAAAAACTTGGGAGTTAATTGCAAAGCCCTTCAGTATAAATATGCGAAGAAGGGAATATACTAGGGACACATCAAAGACCCGTCATTATTGCAATTTGTTTTCTTGTAGTTTACTTAGTTTGCAGTTCATTGTCTTTAATTTTCATTAATTTATTTGGTTGTTGTGAGACATGGCTGAGTATGGACATTCTCCTACTGAATGAGTAAGCTTGTAGGACTTATTAATTGCTTTCTTTTGCTCGCTTTCCTTTCATTTGGTTTATTATTGCATTTATTTGATATTCAATTGTTGACAAAGTTGCATGGTGAATACCGTCATTCTTCGAATGTTGACTTTTGGATAGTGGTCTATGTGTGGTGCTATCTTGAAAAATTAATACAAGTATTAGTCTTCAATATTCAATCTTTGTTTTCTCGATTACTTTTATTTATCCTTATCTCGCATTTAAAAATCTTAGGCTGTTAGGCATCATCCGAACCCCTTTATTTACTTTACGCAGTCGTTCTTTCATTTCACCCTAGGAAAAGTACTCGAGCATTCCTTAGGAACAAATTTCTCCCAACAATACCTAACACACTAAAATGAATAACTTTGGATATTCTATTAAAGAACCATAAAATTTGATTTCATTATAAAAATTTAAAAATTACTACGATTGAATTGAATCACTATCAATCACTTAATAATAACATTTATCAAGTTTAGATATAAAATGTTATTATATTTGATGGATTTTCTGTTTAAAATACTAAATTTACTATATGTTTTTTTATATTTTATTGAGTTAATTTGTTCATAGATGCTACATCTTTAAATTCAGTCCAAGTTCTGAATTAGTCTAATTTTAAAATGTTGGAAATTACAAGATTTTTCTTTTTTTTTTAACTTATTTTTGTCCAACCATTAAAACCAACCAAATCAAACAATAAACTACTAAATTGGTATCAATGGTTGAATTAAATTAAGTAGCTAATTGAATTTTAAATACAAACTACAAAAGAAGGAACAAGAAGAATAAATATTAAAGGTAAATAAATAGAAATGTCGTAGTACATTCCACTGGTAGTTTGTGCTACAAAGTACAAACTAACTCAAACCAAACCATGTGCAACGCTAAATAGTGTGTAAATTGAAAAACTAGGAAAACCGACTAACCAACACAAATCAAACCGTTTACACCAAATTAATTCGGTTCGGTTTAGAAGCTCGGTTTGATTTTGTACACCACTACAAATCAAAATGGTGATGGTGACGCGAGCTTCAACAACTACCAAAAGCTGAGAAGGCCGCCAATTCTGGTGCCTTCCTCGACCTCTCCTTTCCACTTTCACAACACACTTAACCACATTCGCACTTCAAACACAAAAATGAGATTCATTGAGAGAAGAGTTTCATCAACAGTCTCTCAACTTTTAAACTTTGCGAGGAGGTCTTTCAACTCCCTCAAAATCCCCGGTGAGGCCCTCATTTCATCTTCTTCCTCCTCTCTTTCCCACGGCATCCACGTGTTCCAGTCCCCAGTAAGTCTCTGAACTCTTCAATCCGTTCAAATCCAGAAATTTACGAATATTAACAATGGATTTTTTTTTATTTTTTTTAAATATGATTAGGATTCGGTTGGTATTGTTGCGAAGCTCTCCGATTGCATTGCTTCCAGAGGCGGGAACATTCTCACAGCCAATGTTTTCGTTCCCGAAAACAAGAATGTGTTTTACTCAAGAAGGTTAATTTAATTACAAAGTTACAGGAAGAAATTCTGTTTATTTTTCTTTCTGATTGGTGTTGTGTTTGATATTGGCAGTGAGTTTATATTTGATCCTTTGAAGTGGCAACGTAAGCAAATGGACGACGATTTTGACAGGCTTGCGAAAATGTTCAGTGCTGTGAGGTCTGTTGTTCGGGTTCCGGATTTGGATCCCAAGTTCAAGATTGCTGTTCTTTCTTCAAAGCAGGTATGGTGTGCTCTGGATTAGTCAATTTGAATTTGGAATTTCATTTGAATCTGTTAGATGTATCACAGGATTGTAACTATTCGATTTGTATGGCGTGTAGTAGTTATTGATGAATGAATATCATTATTTGCTATTGTGTTTCAACGGTTGATTTGTGAATTCCATTGCCTATTTTTGTTTTAGTTGTTGAAAGATGCGTCGTTGTTGTTGAAGGATCATTGCTTGATTGATTTGTTACATTCATGGCAAGATGGGAAACTTCCAGTTGACATAACTTGTGTAATAAGGTGAAGTCTTTGTTATGTTATTTTTCTTTTTTAATTCTTTTGGTTTTGTGGGTATTGATTTTTGGTTTGTGCATTTTGGGACAGTAATCACGAGAGAGGCCCGAACACTCATGTGATTCGGTTTCTTGAAAGGAATGGTATTCCTTATCATTATTTGCACACAATTGATGAGAATAAAAGAGAAGACGAGATCCTGGATTTGGTCCAAGGTACTGATTTTTTAGTACTTGCCAGGTATATGCAGGTAAATATGACACCAAAGTTCATATATGTTTTTGTTAGTTTCCATTATAAGTCAAACTCAAATAAGTGCTGGTAGTTGGTTTTCAGCTGTTCTGATGATACAAAAATGTTTTATCTGACTGTATGCGAAATGCAAAACAATGGGTATTCATATTTCCCATCCCGATGATGCAAAAAATATTTCTCTTCATTGTATGTGTAATGCAAAACAATTGATTTTGTAGTTGAATTTTGCTAAAAGTTCTAATGCATTTTCATCTAATCATCTGTGTAATTGAATTGAATACTACACTGTTCTTAGCTGACAAGGTCTTCCCCTGTCTGCAGGTATTATCTGGCAAGTTCTTGCAGGGTTATGGGAAAGATATAATTAATATCCACCATGGACTTTTACCGTCATTTAAGGGTGGAAAACCAGCTAAGCAGGTTATTTTTCTGGTCTCGTTTATGTGTTGCATACTTATCACCTTTTCAGGCATTTCAACTTTCCTCCCTGTCACCCATATATTTTAATGCTAGATAATGTCGACAGGCTTTTGATGCGGGTGTGAAACTAATTGGTGCAACAAGTCACTTTGTGACCGAACAACTTGATTCAGGGCTTATCATCGAACAGATGGTAATTTTTGCAGATTCCTTGGTTTTAAAATGTCCTCATGTTGTAACTTCCCATAGGATCATACTTTGTCATAAATATTCTCTAATTCACCACCTTTTGCATTCTGCATCAGTTGTTAGTTTGCGTTTCTTTTTAACAAAACAAAAATACAGGAATTCGTAACAAGGGAAAGGCTACTCAGGCTGTCTGCATTCCTTTGCCTTCATAATGTTATTCTTTTCTCAATCTTCCTAAACGTGCACACAAGTTTCAATTCATGACTTTTTGTAAAGTTTTCAACTCTTACGTTAATGAAATGCTGGTATCTTCTAAAATCCATTCCTGCTTGCCTATCAGCTATCAGTTGGTCCTTTTATTGAATAGGATTGGACTTGCCAGACTTTGTTCATTTTGCAGACATTTGCTTAAATGAAATCCTTGCTTCTAAAGTATAATAAGACATATTTGTGAAATGGTGTTCCATAAGATTTACTTGCTTCTAGTGTAATTAGTTTGTCAAGAAACCGGGGACGGAATGAGGTATGGAACAAGTTAATACAGTTGATTTGACTGTGGAAAAATATGCTTATCTTTAAGAGTCTATGACCACATACCATTCTTTTAGAGGACTTTACAATTGATTTGTGAACAATCCTCGTACATGGATGTAAAGCTTTCTCTTGAAGAGTTGATAATTTAGGTGCATAATCTTGGACTATCATGATGATTTACTCCGAAAACTTTTGCTGTTTATCTCCGAAATGGGCATACCACGTAGTTGGTTCTTTGCAATCTCTTCATTTCTTGTAGTTGTTCTGATTTAGTACAAATTCTGCTGCAGGTTGAGAGGGTTTCCCACAGAGATAACTTAAGAAGTTTTGTGGCAAAATCAGAGAATCTTGAGAAGCAATGCCTTGCAAAAGCTATAAAATCTTATTGTGAACTTCGAGTACTGCCTTATGAGGAAAACAAAACTGTTGTATTCTGATGCAAAAGGAAGAGAGAGCCATTAAAAGTGGTGCAAAATTGAATGTAAATGAAACCTATTCCTGTCAATTTACTGCCCAAATGATTATATCCACATGGAAGCAAGTGTATCTTTGTTTGGCACCACTACTATGACAAGTCTCTTGAGAGACTTGCTGAGGTTTCTAAATATTTATAAAATACTATTGTATCAGTTTTTCTTTACCGTGTGTATGGCATCTTTAGTTTGCACTTTCTCAAAGTTTTCGAAGGAAGTGTACATCAACAGCAGTATAATGCAGCACTTCTGGGTTGGGTACTCATTTTTGTTCCTTGATATAATTGTTCATGATCTTCCAATTTTGGATTATGTTTAAACCAAGAGTGAAAGAGTTCTGCTCTTTATTGTAAATGCTCTGGTTGGTGGCAAACCGGTTAGTTCAACCAGGCTACGTCATTCTTTAGAGATCTGCTCATATATCTCTACTTTTATTATTCAATCTCTCTCTGATTCTTGCTTCTGATTATATTTGCATTCTTGATGGATTTGGAAGATTTATGAGCTATTTATGCAAATATACTCTCCCCATATATCATATTCATAAAGTGAGAATACAAGGTTTGTTTACATGTGATTTTAAAGTACATCGTTGCTGTGACCTGTTGATCTTGTGAGCATCCTCGTGCGTCCTACATTTTGCAGTGCATATACAAAACTGTCTTGTGTTAAATGCTGTTGTTTATGCTTTAGAATTCCAGGGACTGCTCTGCTGTTTCGATGCAGCTGACTCGACGAAGAAGCTGTTGTATCCCATCAACCCACTTTTGTTTATGGATCTTGCTCTTGCACTTGAACTCCAGGAGACCTTGTGCAGTTTTAACACCGAAGTACACTTCTTCAGAACTTTCCCTTTCTTTTTTATATGGCCATGCTGTGATTTCATCGCAAACCCCGTAAACAATACCTGACAACACCAGCAGAAGCGGAGTCTGTTGTCAGATTATTGGAAGTGGTAAAACGACGTAAATGAGAGACATTGTTAAGAGAATTTGCAGCAACTGGAAACAAAGCCAAATAATGCTTACATTTGTGGTTCTTGGAGAATGCTCCTCCAACATGTTTGCTTTTGATCTTCATTATGACCTGCAGTTTATATGATGTTGGCAATCAACAGTCTCTAAACTGCAGTCTTAACTTTGTGTTTTGAAATCAATGGCTTGTACATAGTGTTTGGAATTCATCTCATTTGTAAATGAAATGAAATTTACAAGGATTTGTATTTAGAAATGATAATGTACATGAGATTTCTTATTAATGTGTACCGAGACATGTTTCCATCGCAGCACCCCTGAAATCCCAACAACTTGATTAGTTTGACTAGATAGAATTACTGAACTTCCATCAATAATTTTAATGCAAGAAAATCCTTGTAACTGCAAAGATTACAGACCTTTTCTTGTGTGTTGCAATAGTTCTCCAACACAAGGAGGACTCTGTTCTTCTACTTGAGCGATGTGGCCAGAACCCAGAAGTGCATCTGTCATTCCTTTGTCGTACGGACTAATGGACGCATTCTTTCTGGCCTCTTTCGGTAATCTTGATTTCAAAGCTGCTTCTCCTCTTAAAGCTGTTTGAAGAATAGATAATTTGTTTGTTAAAGTATCATCAAGGATCCAAAAATTCATCAAGACTGGCACCTCGCAGTATTGGTAAAGAAGAAAAACCTGTAGCAGCTGCCGCAGTGAGGGTCATCAGATCACCGGGACGCTGAATGTCCACGGCCGATCTCACAACAGAAGCGACGCGATCATGATCAGCTCCAGCTGATTCTGCTAGTTCTACACAATGTGAAGCCAGGAGTTCTGTCGCGGAGGCCCGTGCCATGCCCATTTTGGAGCTGCAGTCAGCAGAATTCCCACCAGCAGACATAGCAGCCAAGGCTGCAGCTAGTCCCGCAATCGATAAAGCAGAATGGATGTGTGCATTTTCCATCCGAACCTTATCTTTCTTCTTCACAGTGTTACTACTGAACTCTTTATGGTGAAACCATTTTCCCATTGATCCCGTCCTTCTCGAATGAATTGAATTTATTATCTTCCCTGTCTACATAAACAGCGCAACGACAATATCAGAAAATCTGAAACTCAGTAAAAAGTCATCTCCGGTACCAATAGGTTGCAAGTTCAAAACTGAGTTGAACTTACCAACTGGGGTGCAACAAATGCATCAGGAAAAGTACTGGGATTTTTGTCACTGAGCAACTGTTTCTGCTTCTGAGCTAAAGCTTTCCAGATTTCGGAAGCAGAGAGACTCCAAGATCTTGACAAGAACTCCATAGGCTCTCGTGGTGTTTCTGATTCTTGAATTGACAGCACTGGAACCACTGGTTTGGCCTCCTGGTCCTCCTCCAAATAATCTAGCAAAGAAGTATTACTACTTTTCCAACTAGAATTAAATTCACTATCCATTCCTCTGTTCTTTATCCAAAAACTCCAATCAAACTAAAAGGAAAATCTCTCCGCTTAACACCGTTTCTTGTATCAGTATCACCTCGAAATTTCAGTCACTTGTTTTCCTGCAATGCCGACCAAGAAGACCGAAATTCTTGTGCATTAGAATAAGTTTTTTCAAAAAAAAGTGACAAGCTTTGGAGGATCAAAATTGGAGCTTGGAGCCAAAAACTGTCTTCACATATAAGCTAAAACTGATCTAAACATAACCTAACTTTTTATCTTCTTGCAACAGTTTAGATCCAAAAAAGAAAGGAACCCAAGAAGGATAATTATTAAAGAGACAAGCTTTACTAACCTCTGCAACAAAAACTTGAAAGTCTTGTTTAGAAACAGAGAGCTTTATATATACATAAAGAAACTGAAATGGGGACAAATTAGATTACATGAGCAGTTACCAAATGTCTAGTGCTTTGAACTCCCAGGAAATAAGGTTTGAGGTTTTATTCATTCAAAGGAATCAAAAAAAAGATTAGTGTTTTAGGACAAAACAGAATTCACTAAACTCCATAAAACACCATTGTTTAAGGAACATACACAGAACACTCGTCCTTAATAAGTGGCATCTTGTTTCTTAACACTCATGCAAATCAGCACACATTTCTGTAATTTACCATAATATATAAAGAGACACTTAATTATTATATATTATCATATAATGCTAAGCTAAGTGCGTAATTAGCTAGTTTTTGTTTGCTTTGGTTGGTTGCTTCTTTGATCTTTTAGAGTTTTTTCACGTGAGAAGTGAATGTGACATTTGAATCAACAAAATTTATATTGTTGGATGCATATTTGTTTTTATTTTTTTGTAAGTCATTTTATTTATTCCTATTAAGAATTGACTTTTAGTATTAAAATTAACTCCAGTATATATGTCTTCTTTTTTTAAAAGGTGCCATTTGATAAGGATAGACTTGTTATCTACTCCAATATTAATCAAATATAAAAAAAACAACGGATAACAAGTAATTTAATAAAAAGAAACCTTGTTATGTTTTTACTTTATCTACTTTTTTTATAAGCAATTTATTTTATATGCTTCTTTAGTCTGCAATGTTAAAATGACTCTAGTACAATAATCAGTTACAAAACTATTAGTATATTTTATCTACTTAATTTGTTAAATTTGCAATTGACCACCTTAATCTACCAAGAACGCACTCCCTAAATTCTAGCTCCTCCTATTATATTCAGTCAATCTATCTTCAATCTACCTTTGTTTTTTCTTATTGAGTCTACTAAAAACCAACATGAATTTAGTAAGAATAATAAGCGTACTAAAATGTTAAGATGGGTTTTGATTTCGATGAATTAGCTATATATATAAGTGTGGGTCTTTGGTGATGGACCATATTGTCTATTGGGAAGTGTTGTTTGGTTAAGTGGGTTGAGACGCTGTGTCTTTCGGTGGTTGGAAATTTGAAACTTGAAAGAGAATGCCAAGACAAAAGCTAATTTGTGATTTGAATAAGACTGGCTAGACGGTGGGGACGGTTAGGTTAGAACCGATGCTCTCACATCTCTTTCCTCTTTCTATCCTCTCTTGCTCTTACTCTTTACCGTGCGCCATCCCGTGTGGACTAATAGACCGGTCGTTAAGAATGATGACATAAATTATCTAATAATTCGAACTTACTTTTATTTTTTTAAAGAGAGTAACGATTATTTTGGACACGTATGGTGGATATTTTAACTTTCCAATTGAATAAAATTTGCAAGTTTGATCTAAGAAAGTGTAAAACTACAATCGATTTTTTTTATAAAAGGGAAAAAATGTAAGAAAATTAATTAATTTTACCTTTAAAAAAAATTGTTACTTATCAACGCTCCTGAATTATATTCATGATTGTATTCTTTTGTGACCATTTGTCTTTTAGAGTCACTATATATTAAAAAAAAGGTTAAAATGCACTGTTTTTGGATTGGCTACATGAAAACTAAATAATAATTTTCGTTTTCAAAAACAAATGTTATAAGAGGAGTATATTTTAATAAATTTTCATAAATCGAAATTCTTTTTTGTTCATAGGTTTGTTAAAATTTAAACTCAAATTGACAATTCATCTCATATTGATATGAATCAGCTATGTTGCCCTTAAACAAGTATTTGATATTGGTGTTTTTTCTTTCTATATAATGTAATATCTATTAATAATTTGGGGCATTATTCCTCATATAGTGATATCAAAAGTACTAACCAATCTATGTATGCTACATTATTAATTCATCTTTTTTCTTTTATTAATGGTTCTGTAAGTTATGTCACTATCGAAGCTGAAATTGTACTGAAATTGCCACGATATGTTCGTGAAATCGAAAAATTGGATTCGAAATCCTCGAGTTGGATTAGATTTGAAATTCTGTAAACAGTGTTGGTATTCAATGTAAACCATCAGAATACTTACTGCACTTGTTTGCCTCCGCAACATTTAGCATATGGTATGTAACTTTTTTTAATATTAGTAATAAATAAATCGTAAAAAAATTGAGAGATAATACGTCTTTTACTAAAATACTCTATATTATATACTCATAAAAAATATTATATGCTGTTGTAAGCCATTATTGTTGGATAAAATTAAATTGGTCCAGCTAAAATAATTGATAGAAATAAATGTTGACGAGAGTCAAATGACAACTGTAGGTGGCAAGAGATCCTCTGAATATATCAAAGCCATGCAAAGCAAATATGGGTTGACATGTACTTATGTTCAATGTGATAAAATAATGACATATACCTAAAAGATAAACATATAATTCCCTGTTTAATCTTTCAATCCATTACTTGTAAAAGCAAAACTTCTGTTCCTCTTAATGTTATTTTTTGGATAACGTTATATACTTTTATCATATTATCTGATTTCCGTAAACAAAAATCAAACTGCACTATCTAATTTCCAACTCTGGTTTTTTACTCAAAAATCATATTATATAAAATTATGTTTTAACCCTTATTATTTCTATTTTATTGTTGAATTTTGTCATTAAACATTAATATGTGTGTTATCCAGCTAAAAGGTTCGTTATTATTTTTTAAATAAGGTATAACTTGTTTATCTCGTTTATTACAAAATTTGACATTTTTATTATTTTTAACATAATCGCATTAGTATTTAACAAAGAATCTAACAAAATTTTAATAGATAATTGATAAAAAGTCCATCCGATTGTGTGTGTCAGGTTAGAGCCTTCAAATGAACACGAGTTACAGAAGTCTTGGGATATTTTAAGTGGTTTTTATATAATATATCTATAATATTTTATAATATTTTTTTAATAGCACTCATTTTTGTAGATTATATTTTAATAAATATATATTTTTAAATTTTACAGACTCTTATTTATAACTTATTTATACTATATTTTTAATTTGTATATTTTTTACAGAAACACAGAACATATAAGTATTAATTTTATAACTTATTTATACTATGTTTATAATTTGTATATCTTTTACAGAAATACAGAACATATAAATATTAGTATTATAACTTGTTTATTCTATATTTATAACTTGTATATACTATATTTATGTTATATTTATGATTTGTTTATATTATATTTATAACATATACATCTTTTACAAAAATAAAGAATATACAATTATTAATATTACAACTTATTTATATTATATTTATAATTTGTATATACTACATTTATGACTTGTTTATATTATATTAAACATATATATATTATAAATATATATATATATATAAATATATATAATATATCATATATAAATACGTAAAAATATAATTTAAAAATTATGTTCACTCAAATATCAAAAATTAGACACTTGTAAAATCAATTTTTTATGTTCCGAATTTTGTAAAAGCCCCATATTTTAAAGGTCCCTCTGATGGCCCAAGTAAAAACATGAGACGATGTTAAAGGAGTCAAATGGCTGAGAGATGAGTGAGTTTATTTATATATATTCTGATTTCCAGCCATATGTCGCATCACAAGTTGGATAATAATGTGAGTAAATTGTTATTTAGGCTACTACGCGTGTGTAACAAATAGGTTCGCACATGTTTTTTTTTTAATTTAGGTTCGTACATGTTATTATGAAACGTTGGGATTCTGCATTGTTCTTCGAGAACATGGCAACTTTGGAACTAGACCGACTGTTTGGCTAGGAATTAGACGGACCCAAACTGAAACCAAATCGGGCCAAGCTTAAACATAAACTAGAATTGCCTAAACCATTAAAACTCCATCCAGTTCCAATTCAAGCAGTTTCCAAATTGTTGATTAGCCAACCCCTTAAACCAGCGACCTAGCTTTCAGTCGGCCTAACTCCTATGTCCGTTGCCAACGGTCCAATTCATTACAACATTATTTAAAAAATAATAATTGGACCAAACCGGAACAAGAACCACTGATCGAACCATACCAAACCAAAATCGAACTAAAACCAAAAACAAACTGCCTAAAACCGTTTTAGGGCGATTTGATTTTGGTTCATCATTTATTTGAACCCGAACCATCGATTCATAAATCGGAACCAACAGTTCATGGACCGGGGCCATGCCTACTTCAACCAGTGTGTTGGTGGCGAAATGTAGTTCATCTGATACATTGTACCTAATGCCAACTTAGCCTGTCTGTGCAACTTCTATGAGTTGAGAGGGTTATGGACTCCGCTTATTGAGTCAGACATGATCTTAACAGGCGACTATTAAAGAAATCTTACTCTTTGTTCTTCTATATCTTTAGTATGTCGAAGTACGAGCCTTTGAGTCCATCCCAAATCAGTAATGAAAATAACAAAAAATGGTTTGAAATTTGAATGAATTTTTTATACCCCCGAGTTAAATCTACTGCCGACTGTGAACTAAGATAAGGTACATTCTGTACCTATAAATCAGAAAGCCATTGAACAAAATCTATTGCCAAACTAGGATGCGATTACAATGTAGAAAATGTTCCACATTAACACATACTTGGTAGTCAATGAATGACTAAGTACATCTATCATTGCTAAACTCTTATATGTGGTTACCTAGACACACGCACGACAGACCTACCAATGTTTATGCTCATATCACACCGCAATTTATAGGCATTGTCCCATTTGAACCTTCATAGCAATAGACACCAAACTGTGCTACTTCCTTATCCCATAGCTTAGCACATTGTATATGATCCTTCCCTTACAAGGGCCATGGTCTCCTCATAATAATAGCTTCTGACTTGCTTCATTTTTTTTTCTTTTTTTTTTTCAAATTGTGGGGTGTCATGAGACGTATCATAAAGTATCCGATCTTTTCTTGTCTTCAAAAATGAAAAAAAAAAAGGCACAATGGGGTCCCCTTTTTTGAATTATGAAGAAGACCTTTCTTTATTTTGATAAACATATGAATTGACCAAGCAAGTCTGTACTTGGGTTTTTTTTGTCCATCACTTCATTATCAGCTCCTTCTGGGAGCCTAATCGCAATGCTCTAGTAATACTATGATCATTAAGTGATTAATATGTCGATCTTGTTTAATAGAAATTAGAAGCATCGAATTTACTGTTTATCTCAAGATTTTTCTCTTTAATCTAATCCCGTTTTAAATTTAAACTTAAATACATTTTTTTTAGAATTTATCTTATTTATTCTCACCAAAAATCAAACTCTATACTCCTAAGTGTTGGAAGATTTTTGGTGGTGCCACTAATAGAGTTGTGAGAGTAAGGAAGAGAGAAAATGAACGCAATAATTTATAAGAGAAAACGAACACAACGATTTATAATAGTTAGATCAACCGTGTCTACGTCCACTACATCAGTTTCCACTTAAGATTTTCTCAATTTACTATAACAATGATTGATTCTGACTCAATCCAACAAAGTTTTACAACAAAATTGATTGCGACTCACACTTCTAAGGCCAATAAAAGGTTGATTCCTAGCTTACACTTCTAAAATCCTCACAATGTTATTTTATAAGGTTCACAACAAACCTTTTCCATATCCAAAGTATATACAAAGAGTTTACAAATATTGAAACATTATGTTAAAGTTTAATGTATGAACTTAATGCTTGCAATTTGCTCTCTAACTTGATTTAGTGTTTTTGATGGTTGGAATTGATAGGAATTTTGACACAATGATTTATGATATTGTTCAACCATTTCTTTGCTCTTTCTTGATGTATTTATAACTTTTCTAAGTCATATGACCGTTGGAGTGGAACAACTAGCTGTTGTAGTGTATTTAATGATGTTTCAACTTTCTAAATGCTTCTTACGTACGTTATGATGTCCTTACATCTATTGATCATCATTTTCTCCAGTTAACGTATGTTACCTACCATTAACATACACTATTATTCATCCGGAATGATCCAGTAGCTTCTGTTTCCATTCAGTATCAAGTTTACATACGTTATAACTTGCTAACGTATGTTATGGCATCTTAACATACGTTAAGCATGGATACGACGTACGTTAACTGATTTCCAGGACTTTTTTTGCAATTCCAAACTTTCTTTCATGATTTACTCCAAGTCTAACGTTTTGCTTATCATCAAAATATAAAAGGATTTTAATATTGATCACACATGATCCAACATTAAGTGCTGGAGTTAACTCTGATAACGATGAACTATGAGCTCATTAGTATCTAATTAACATATCTATTTTGTCATATTCAACTTATTAGATCAAATGTTGTTTATTGTAATTCTAATAAAACTTATAATCTTTTAGAATGTTTTGATTACGTAATTTATCCAATCTTTTCTAAATTATGAAAAACAAGCAACTGGATAGGCAGATTATTTTGTTTTACTTTTTTAAAGTTATGAGAAAATTCAACGTTACTAATTATATCATATATTTAGTATTTAAACTAGTAATATTTAAATTGCTTGAAAGCCTCATATGTTTGAGAGCAAATAGAAAAATTAACACTTCAAGAATTGAAAAAAAAAACAGCTTTACTAAAAACTAAAAGTAAATTTTTAAAATCAAACCGGTGATCTCATCTACCAGTATCACATGTAACAAACAACTATCGAATGAATCATAAATAAACAAGTGGTTCGAGTTATTAACCTTGATGAGAGGTGAATCTGGTTGTATGTTAGACTCGCATGCAAACCACATTTGTTGTTAAACAATATTAATGACATGACTAGTTTCGCCTTCTATGTGCTACACAAAAATCCACCCAAATATAGGAATTACGAGAGGATGAAGAAGATGATTTCTCCTAGTCTTCCATAGAGGCCGGCGTGTCAACTATTTATATTAATATGTGTGAGTTTCTCTACACACTTAGAGGCTATGGTGCTATGAATTTGTGTGCTTTATATAATTTTAAGTGTTAAGATCTAACAACTCCACCTTAATTAAATTCAACGGTTCAAATGCAGTCAATGCATTAAAATAATTTCTTAGCCATTTTTTGGCAAATAGAAGAAATCTCATAAAATACAGTAAAATATTGGCAAAAACAAAAAGTATAATAAATAATAAAACTTTTGTTTGCCTCAAGAAGAGACTCATTCTTGAAGTTATAGTAAGTGAAACAAAATGAAATTAATTAAGAAATTTTATAAGAAAAGGTCACAGTCAGTTGAACCATGTCTCTACCATCTAATTGAAAAGTTTTCTTTTAGAATTAGCTTCACTTTTAAGCAAAGATCGATCTTAATTCAGGTCTTAAAGCAGAAATTAACCTTTAAATCAGACCATTAAAAGAATCAACTTTTCTGATAAAAAAAAAAAAAGAAGAATCAACTTTTCTGATCAGTGGAAAAAGAGAAAATAAAATTGAAAAGAGATAGAACGTCTATTATTTTCTGATGTGCAGTGCCCTGTGGACGTAAAAATGAAATGGCTATATAAACTGAAAGTCGGCAAAGAAAAAAAAAACTAATCAATCCTTTGATTGTACGTTGTACAACTAATCCGACACCAACCCAATGATATTGAAACGATGTAGTAATTAAGATATGTGTAATTTGATCCGATCTATTCAATTTTTTCAACCCTAATTGAACGAGGAGTCTATACATTATTAATGTATATTGAGGAAATTGCATAAAATAGTCACTTTTTGAAATATTAGTTAAAAATGTACACCCAATTTTTTCTAATGCAGATGTAAGTTTTAATATTTTAATTTTACTCACTTAATAGATAAATTCAGTTATTATTATATAACTATTTAGGTAGTAAATATAGGTTGATTTCTTATTTTTTAGGTAGTAAATTTATGTTTCTCTCTCCTCCGTTTTTATTGGCTATTACTATTTCGTAGAAGATGCAACTCCTATTTTTTAGGTCATTGAATCCATCAATGTTTTGTATTTTTTTGTCAATTTTTGAAATGTTTTTCAATATTTTATGCGCATATTTTTATCTTGACATTTAATGTAGTTTCAATCTAGTTTCAAAGAAGTTTCATTATGTAAAAAACATTATAATTTACAATCTAATATGAGCAATGATAGTTTCAATTTAGTTTTAAAGAAGTTTCAAATAAGATTCAAAGTATTACGTCCGCGAAACCCTTAATTATTTATACAGTATCATAATGTATTTAAATGACATAACAAATTTTCTGTCTAGTTTCAATTGAGTTTCAGCATATTTATTCTATTTTTTAGGTCATTGAACCTATCCACGTTTTGGATTCTTTTGTCAATTTTTAGAAATGTTTTCAATATTCATGCGCATAATTTTATCTTAACATCCAATATAGTTTCAATTAGTTTCAAAGACGTTTCAAAGTATAAAACATCACTGTATTTAAATATATTTAAATGACAAAGCAAAGTTTTTGTCGAATTTCAATTGAGTTTCGGTCAGAATTTATTCTAACAATTGCGAATATTATGTTTTTCGAATTTTTTTAATGTGTTGATACGTATTTGTAAACCTAACTATTTACTCTAACCGTTAATTATTTTTTCAATAATATATGAATGACAAAATTTATGTCGAGATTCAATTAAATTTTAGTAAGAATATATTCATAAATTCTAAATGTTATGCTTCTTGTTTTTATTTTTTTATGTGTTTCGAACCTGATGATATGTATTTGTTTAGATTTTTTACACCTGATTATTTTTGGCTAAAATATCCAATGATTTTGGGACTAAGTAATCAAAATGATATCTTCATAATTGTGGTCCCTTGAAATCCGATTGTAAGTAATGTGAAATCATAGTTTTTAGCAAAAATCCAAATTTTTAGACAATTTTCTAAATCCACGTTTAAGTTTCAAGTGGCTAGTTTTAGAAAATATTTTACTAAATTATAGACATATTTAGTTAAAATTTTAAAATAATTATTTGTAAAATATGTTTTAATTTGGTCGGTTAATTATAAAAAAACCCTGAATTACAAAGTTCAACAAACCCATCAGCCCAGCCTGCTTCATAAACGTTGTAGTCTTAGTTTGTTTGTGTTTTGAAGGTTCAGTTGTATCTGAAAAACCTTGTATGAGCTATGTTAGTATGCATGCATATGGTCCTTCATGAGTTTCTTTCTACCAGGGATTTCGTACGTTTAAAACTGAAAATTTAGGCTATATTTCGTTTAGAAATCAGTTTTTTTTTTTTAATTCTGTTTTCTATTTTTTGTTTTATTTTTATTCTCTGAAAATTAAAAATATTTAGAAAATATGTTAACTAATAAAAAAATTTATTGAATAAATTTTTTATTTTTCCATCTCTATTTTCTAATTTTTTTAAAAATAAAAAAATTCAACTAAACATTCCTTTACTCTTTTTTGAAGAAAAAGAAATGGTATTTTTTCTCACATTTAGTTTCTATCTAGTTTATGATACCATTTCGATGGTTTATATTTGGTTCATTTTTCATTTATATTGTACTTTGGGAAAAAAATACAAAAGTTAGCACCATATTTTTATAAATGTATAATTTGAAATTTTCCAAGTCTTTGTGTAATTATTCCTTTCTACTATGGTACACTTAGGCCTAGTAACTTTGACCTATGAATTGTCCAGCACAATTTGATCATCTTGAGGAATTGAGTTGAATTAAGAATTTTGGCAATTTGATTGAACTTGCCCACTCTACTTGTTAGATGTTTAAGAGTGGCTCAATCTGACCTACCTCCAGTGCATTCCTACTTTGAAGGATTGGAAAATTTTCTCTGCTATTTTCTCATGTTATATCAATTAACACGAGAAACTCCAAAAAAACTATTAAACTGTTATCTGAGACTAATTTAAATAGTTGAATGTTGACGTTGTCAATACTACGATTCAAAGTTTGACTCCTTTTGTGACCAAAGTAACAATTCAACCACACAAAAACTGATCAATAATCAAGACCAAAGATGTCAAGAATCCAATTTATTTACGTTTGTTTATTTGATCAAGAGTTTAGCAAAGCTAACATTGTTTGACAGCGTATTTGAGAAAGCTTAAACACAAGCAAGAAGCCATCTTTCTTCGCATTTACAAAAATAAAACCAAACCCAAAAGCAAGAAAACCCAAATCCTAAAACCCGCCCATACTTGAGTCCATTTTAAGCACCATACTCTTCTGCTGGGATTGGAGCATAAGAACCAATAAAAACATCACCATAGATGAACCCAGCCAAGCCACCTCCAACGACTGGTCCGACCCAGTAGATCCAGGTCTGTGAGAAGTCTCCACTAATCACGGCTGGTCCAAATGACCTGGCTGGATTCATGGAGCCACCAGTGAATGGACCAGGGGCTAGAATGTTTGCACCCACAATGAACCCAATTGCAATGGGTGCTATGATTCCTAATGAGCCCTTCTTGGGATCTGATGCCGTTGCATACACTGTGTAGACTAGTGCAAAGGTTATCACAATTTCCATCACCACTCTCTCTAATGCATTCATCCCTGAAGCAACTGCATGGGTTGGGATACTCTGCCAAATCCAATCGATAAAAGTTCATTCAGAATTAGTATGCTAACTAGTAAATTAATACATTGTTGATTATTTAAAATTGTTTATTTTAATAATTTTATGAGTAATTTGATGGCCAAAAATTTAAAAAATTAAAAGAAATTTTAACTGTTAAATGGATTGAAATCTTAAAATTTCATGTATTGAATGTTGAACCTATCAAGATAATTAAAAAATATTATACTTTTTTGATAAATTAATTTTTTATAGTTGATAAATCATTTTATTTATTTAGATGGGAGTCAAACTTACGTCCATTTAGTGCTAGAATTTTTTTTGTCAGTCATTTTATTTACTCTCATTGGAGTTCGAACCTGCGTCTTTTCTAAAATTAACTCCAGTACTAATACATAAAAATATTATACTTATATTTATTGATTTAAATATTTGTTTGATGGTAAAAATTTTCTAACCTTGCCATTAGTGACAAACTGGAGGAGGAGGCAGGCGACGATGGAGCCAAGGCATTGGGCAATCCAATAGAAAATGGCAGTGAGGATGGTGATGTTGCATCTGATGGCCAATCCGAAAGTGACAGCTGGATTAAAATGTCCACCTGAAATGTTTGCCGCCATGGCTACCCCCACAAACAGTGCAAATGCATGAGCCAGCGCCAACAGACCCGCCGGATCCAGCGCTGCATCAGTTCTAAGCTTACCACAATTTCAGACCAATATTTGCTCTTCTTTATTTTTCATTTATGTGATTATAGATATACAACAATTCATATAATTTGTCTATGTTCATGTAACTTGTAAGTTTGAATATTGTTACAGCAAGGGACGGGTATTTAGGGTGAAAAAAATTATGTTGATTTAATTAGAGAAAATAATCAATTAACAAGTAGTTAATTAAAAATAAAATCAATTAAAAAGTAAGGTGAGGTCTGTGGATTTATATATTGAAAGTAATTTGAAGTACGTGATGTGAATTACAATTTTTTTATTTGGAAATGAAATTTCATACCAAAATAGATGAATATTTGATTAAGTATGTTAACTTTCTTCTAATTCAAAATATTAAGGACCTGTTTAATTGAGAAATTTTTTTATTGTTTTTTAGAAAATTAGAAAATAGAAATAGAAAAATAAAAAATTTGTTCAAAACATTTTAATTAGTAAATATATTTTCTAAATGTTTTCAATTTTTAGAAAATAAAAACAAAAAAAAAATAGAAAACAAAAAAAAATTTCTCAACTAAACATAGCCTAATGTTTCCTATTAAACCAATAAAAAAAACAATCGCCACTTATATTAACTCAAGTATGTTAGATGTTTGTATTTTTAATCTCAAATTTGAAACTTGGGATTTCATACTCTTGAAACAATAACATTTTATAATTTAAAGAACATGTCAAATTGTTAAAACAAACAACGTAACTTATAAATTAAAAATTTAATGTGCTTATTGCACAAAAAAATGTATTTGTAATTTATTGGACTAGAACCGTCTCCAATACTAAAGAGTTGATTGTGGAAAATTCAATTTCCAACAAGAGTAGATAAAATAACTTATAAAAAAACTTATTTATTGAAAAACCTTATTTCAAGTTGCTAAAAATGAATTCAATTTTGTTATCATATAGCATCAAATTTTTAGAAATAAGTAAATAAAATCTAATTAAAACCAAAAACATTAATTAAATCAATTCGAAAACAATTGTGTTGAATACTTACCATATGCAATGGCAGATCCAACACCGGCAAAACAAAGAGAAGAGTGGCAATAAACTCAGACAAGTAAGCCTTGAGAGAGCCAACACTGAAGGAATCACCAATACTTCTAAAAGCTATTTTCACCAATTGTGCTCAAATTAATTAAGCTCTAAAACACTAATTAATCACTAATTGCTTTGTGTAAGACTGTTTTATGCAACACATTCCATAGAAGCAAGCCTTTTATAATACTACACGTAATGTGATAGTAGCTTATTTTGCAACGATGACCACAGCCGGCACCGACCGTGGGATCCGGTCAGTGACCTGGCATTGTATTATTGGGTGCCCACCAACCGGCTTTATTTCATTAATAATGAGCGTTATGAGGATGAGACAAATAACTTAAGTAGTTGTTAATGTACATAGGAGCTTATGTTAATTAATGAACCCTTTGAAGGGAATATATGCTCTAGTTTATGATTGTCGTTTTCATTGTATTGAATTCCTTATCAAATGATGCTTTTAATGTTTTAATTTGGTAGATTAGTGGTGTTTATGGATGCATGAATGAGTGATAAGGTAAGTTGAATTTAAAAAATAGTGTTTTGTGGAATTCTTTTTAATATGTGTAGAGTTGGTGTGCTTATCACATTGGTTGTTCCATAATGATGGTGATCTTGTCTTATGTAGTTTAAGAGTTGCCATCCCATCCAAAATGTTAGAAAAATGTTGTTCATCTATGACGGTTGATTAGTTTAAACTCAGTTCAGTCAAGACTTATTGTTTTGTTTATGAGCTTCAACTGAATTAATAGGTCAACCCAGCTAATTAAATGAATGGTAAAATTGAGCTCTATATACATTGTAGAAGAGCTCATCTATGACTATAAAAGGGTACATCTAAATCCTAATTTGGATTGGATAACACATTAGTTGTAGCCATCCAAAATACATTATACACATAGTCTTCTCTGCCTAGAGAAAAAGTGAGGCCGTCAGCCTTTATAGCCAAGAAGAAAGTTTCAGTCTCCTCATCCACTCATGATTTTCGCATTTGTGCAATCTTCATGTGACACATAAAATACGAAATTAATTCATGTCATTCTTGTCATTAATCAACAAAAGTGATGGTTTGCATGCGAGGCTAACATATAATTAGATTTGCTTCCACTTCTGCTCATGTTTTTGTTGTGTATATTCGAGATTAATAACTTGGACCACTTGTTAATTTGCGATTCATTTGATTAGTTTGTTGCATGTAATACCCACACAAAAAGTTCGTGAATTTTCAAGCTAATTACTGTATTTTTTCAAAATTTGGTAGAATTCATTTTGCAAAAAATCTTTAAAATCATCAAGTGTTTTAAATTTGTGTGTACATGTATAATTTAAGATAGTAACTTATTAAAAAAAAACTCTAATTCATTATTAGAGCAAGTGATTTTCCTCCATTTTACCCAGAACAGTTGAAATTTTATTTAGATAAAGATTTAACCATGAGGTTTCGGACTTTAAACTATTTGACTGTGTGTATCTACTTAATAAATTTCCATTTGCTCCAGAAAATATTGGAGCTTGTCCCAAGAGATTTTTAGTTTTGCTGATTTTTTTTAATTTTAGTTTTGCTGATTTGAACCAGTAACTTTGTGTAATTTCTTTAACTTCAATGATACGCATTATATACGTACCATTTGGATAATATGTGAAAGAGATTTACAAAACAAATTGCCCACAATTTAGTTGAAATCTATTTTTTTTTGTATCAAACTCTGTTTAGTGAAGCGAAAGTATTGCTGAATTTTCTTGTTTACCTATATTGTCATTAAACTGACGAAATACTTTAGTCTCCCAAAAAAAAAATATGGAGCCTCTAATTTAAGTGGTCTATTGCTTCCTCCACTTTGGAAATCTTTAATGGAGTAACGATGGTGCTAATTTAAACAATGATCTCTTCTCAATTCGTTAGGCAAGTATTTGAACATCTGTTATCCTCTTATAAAAAGCATGGTTTTGTATTAAGATGCTAACTTTTAATTTGATTAGTTTAATTTGGTATTTTGGGTACGTGCCACGTCTAAAGACGCCAAGTAAAAACATCTTAATCTTACTATTTCATCATAAAAAAAAAAGAGATGTGCAGATGATTAGTTTACTAAATGATTCATCATTCATGGTGAACTAAAGTCCGGTTTCCAATATTTCATGGTTGCAGATTAAGAAAAAAAAATTTGGTATTTCGGTATTTTGGAGTTAGTGGAACTTTCTTGTCAATGTTGTCATCGAACTCGTTAGTTTCTGAACAGATAAAACCGAATCTTGGATGATATATCTTTACACTAAATCGAATTGTTAGATTCCCTGAAAAAAAAGAAACTAAAAAAAAACAGAATCGTGACGAAAGAAATTCAATACAAAGAAAGGGTTTTCGTCAAATCACATTTGGCAACGAACTTCCGTTGCACAAATAGGCCTTGCAAAACAAAGGTAAATCAACCGCTACCTTGCGGGAAACAACATTTTCATCCCTATTTTGGGACAAAAGACGTTGTCACAAACGCATGACCAAAAGTCAGCGAAAGTTGAGATAAAACCGAAAATTCAGTGCTAACAACGACTAAATTAATTGCGGGGTGTTGCAAATTTTTTCGTCGCTAAAATATATTAAACTTTTCAAACATTTTTTGCGAGAATTTGACTATATTGCGACAACATTTCGTTGCTACGTGTTGCTGATTTGTCAAACTAAGACGTTTGTCGCAAAATTGTGGCAAGTTTCGTCGTAGATTTTGGTTGACTATATTTTACGACGAATTTCATTGCAAAATATTAAATTAAATCAAACAAAATTAATTTTTATTAAAAACAAATGAAAAATATGATATATATATATATATATATATATGGAGTGCTTAACTGAGAATAAGTTTTTCCAACTTACACTCATAACAAAGATGGGTATATATCATCTCTTCTCATATTTTTTAATTTACCATATAAAAGAAGGTTAAACTATTTTTCCTTCTTATCATTCCCTTATTATCCCTTGTCCCTTTTAAACCCTTCATTCATTCCACTCTATTCAACTTTCTTCATTTTATTCGTGCTAAACGACAACAGACAGTTTTGTATTTTTACTGTTAAGGTAAAAACTAAACACCAGTTACACATGGATGTACCGTTCAATTTACTGTGGCTACTCATCTATCCCTGTCTTACACAATAGTACAATTCTACCGTACTCTATTGTTACTGTATTCCGTTCTCGGGTCTTCCGACACTGCAGCAACCGGTTCAGGTGGGCACCATGATCACAGTCATACAAAAAATGGCTTCAAATTCAACTGCATATCATTCTTAAAATGGATTCTTTTTCAAGTTCCTTCATCAACTTCATCGATGGACAACGGTCCTCTCTCATGAGAGAGAGAGAGAGAGAGAGAGAGAGAGAGAGTTATCAGAGACAAATTAAATCCTCACATTGAATGCACCCACCAACCCAAAAGTGATCAAATTGAATTCTCCACCTGCATTTTACGATTACATGGTCCCATTTCTATGTGGGTAAGTGAAGTTTCACATTTCTATTTACTTACATTTAAATATGCCTGCAAAGATCCCACCTTTATTGCTTCATTCTATTGCCATTTTAGTTGAATAATCTTTCTAGGTTGCATTGTGGAGTGAGAAATGTGTTATTATTAGAGAATGTGAGAGCTTTTTGGGTTCTTGTTCTTTATGAAGAAGAGTGAGATGGATGGCTTGAATGTGTATGAACATGAAGATGGAGGTAAAAAGAGAGAGAATGGAAGTTCTTGGCCACCTCTTCATGTTCATTTACAGCACAGACGATCCAAGAGGTGTGTGTGGTTTATCGGTATAATTTAATTATTTTTGTTGTTGCCGTGATTTTTTTTGTAATTTTCAGTGACAGGTTGACTTAAAATTAATTAGTAACTTCTTAGTAGATTTCGGTTGAGATGCAGTTGATAAGTAATTAATTTGACAAGTAATTTAAATGGATATCTGCAATCAAAATGCTGAGCTGTTGTCCTGTGCTACACCTGTGCCACTAATTTCTACATTTTTCTTAAAAAAATTGAAGTTCTTTTCGTAATTTTTGATCTATAGAATTTAGAGTGATTAGTGACTATTAAGCATTCACCATTATAACAAAAAATTTGGGATCTAACAGATTGAGAATGCTGTAAATAATAAAGTATTAATAATGTGAGTACAGACTGTACAGTTACAACTCCCATGCTGGAATTAAGATTCTATGGTGAAAATGTGTAGCACTGGTGAACCTTACGAAGATACTTCGATGGATGGTAATCTCATGTTATTATTTTGTGAGACCGTAACAGCGAGTTCTCTGCTTTGGGAAGGTCGCTCCATTCTCTGTTAATCTGAACTTCCCTTGAGCTCATGTTGTTTCTTTTTCCCGTCTCCAGCGCAGTTCCCTTAGTTGTGAAGATAAATTATAGGTTTTGGTTATTGCAGAGTCATCTAATATTTTTATTTGTCTTTGGCTTTCGTGTCAGTGCGTCAGAAAGGAGCTTGGATGTTTTGAGAGGCAAAGGTTTGCATTCCAAGGCAAAGAACCAGAACGAATCACAGGTGAGATTGACAATTTCTTTCCGAGTAAAATTTGTGGCATCTTATTCTTCTGCTTGCAAGGTTGAAGGTGCTGAGATTGAATTCTTGGACGATAGAAGCATAAAATGCCACATATATTGATGAAGGATGTATGTGGGAATGACATTATGGAATATTTCATTTTGTCCTGGATGTGGCAGATGATGCGTCTTTCGACAAGGGCTCATAGAGCACAGAGTCCCCTTCATGATTACCCCAAGAGTATCATTAAAAATGCTTCAGCAAACCACCGAGCCTCCTTGGAGAAAGATGTAAGCACTGGAATTAGGTCTTTTATATGGCATGAGTATGCAGTGTTGAATTAGTTTGTCCAAAATACTCGCTTGCAGATTGAGCAGCTGCAATTACAGTTGCAGCAAGAGAAGTCTATGCGCTTGATGCTAGAGAGAGAAATGGGCCGAGTTTCTAGCACTTTATCTCCTGGACATAGACATTTTGCCACTCAGGTAATTAAATTTTGGTAGATTCTGGTATCAGTTGGGTAGTCACAATGGAAACAAGCTGAATTTACCAGAAAAAATTATTATTCTATTTGGAACATTTCTGCTTATAAACCTTTAACAATGACTAAAATAATATTATTGTTTCTTTTTTCTTTTTATTGACTTGCCCATGGAAGTGAAATAATAGGCTCGCATTGGATTTGGAAATTCGAGCCATCTTAAGTTCTTAGCAGATTTCATTTTCCATGTTTATAGTAATCAGTAAATTATATAATCATCTAATAGAAATGATTAGTTGTTAATCATATTTCTGCTTCTCCTACATGCACTTGTAGGATGCTCATAGTTATGACTCACATCTGACCATACATCTAGAAACATTAGCACAGAGAAGTTGTCCTAGTATATTTGTTCACTTACTATTTTGCATTCAAATCTATAGCTTATTATTTTTTTATAAAAAAGAATTATACTCGAAAATTGAGTTGTGAAGATATATTAATAGTCTTATGCCATGCTTATTTGCATTTTATGCAATCTGCATCATAATTTCTGTGTAGTTTCATGAATGATTAACTTAGAATATTTTTCAACCATTGGTCAATTTCAGACAAAGGAGTTAATTACCGAGATTGAGTTACTGGAAGAAGAAGTGGCAAATCGGGAGAGGCATGTGCTGTCTCTCTATAGGAATATGTTTGAATCATGTGTTAGTCGGGTGCCTTCTGAATACAGCTCAGAAGCAGCATCTCCTGCACATAAGAAGCATGTATCAACGAAACATCCAAGTATAATTTCAAGTTCTTTTTGTTCCTCAAAGAAGTTTCCTTTGAGACCATTTCAAGCTTTGGTTTCTATCAGTGAGCCAGAAAAAAAAAACTCAAAGGCTAGCAATGCTTCATTGTTTGGTCGAAAAAGTTCCCTGGACTTTAAGAAGACTTGTTTT
>CAODLS014210390.1:0-11772 GCA_948243855.1 Flueggea neowawraea | reverse complement strand
CACTAAAGTACTCATCCTTAAATAATTTCAAATTACCGACAAAATATTTTTGGTCTTCAAAAGCCAAATTAAGTTTTTTAGCACAAAAGTTTTTGTCCTAAAACATAGTGATGTCCCAAAATATTCAATCTCAATATGGCGAAAAACAAATTTTTTTGGCGTTGGCAAAATTTAGGCGGTCAACATTTCGGCATGAAAGAAACAATTTGTCCAGAAAAATTGATATTTGGGGACGAATCCTGTTTGTCCACAAACAAATTCGTCCCTAAATCAAAAATTTCTTGTAGTGAATATAATATAAAAGGGATCTCCTGCTTTGATGTCTTTTGGGTTTTTTATAGGCGTCCTCTTCTGCTGGTGAGATAAACTTACGTTTCACACTTTTGTTGATGGTTGTTGTAGTATACTTGGCCTAAATTAGTATTAGGCTTGTGATGTTACTCGACCAGCCCAATGGATTAGGTTGCAAAGATTTTGCAGTAAACAATAGTGTTTTAATCGACTTATAATTCTTATATGTTCTATCTCTCCAAATTCTCGTCTCTCTCTCTCCTCTTCCTATCCTCCTCTTTCTTTCTCTCTCCCTTCTTTATGTCTCTATTTCTGCCACCTCTCTCCTCGTCTCCTTTGTCACCTCTTCTCCTCTTTTTCGACATTCAAACCACGTCACCCATTGACATCATTCTGATTTGGTCAAATTTGGTGGCAGTTCATTTTCGATAGAGATAGATATGTCATTTCAAAACTAGAGTGAGATGGCGACTGTCACAACTCGAGATTAGACCATGACCGGCATGTAAATGCAGGTTTCGTCGGTCCCAATTAACAATGGCACTCCAAAAGGGGGTTAATTGAAGTTTTAAAGATTTTAAAACTTTGTTGAAGAACTTTTGCAAATCAAAACAAATGCAAAGTCTTTTATAAACAAAATCAAAGTAAAAATGTGAAAGCAATAAAATCACTAATTCACAAACAAAATATTACAAGTAAGGTAAGAGAGTAAGGGAGAGAGGGAATCAAAGTCCAGTATTTATAGTGGTTCGGTCCTCTTGACCTACGTTCACTCATCTAGATCCACTAGAGAGTTAAAATCAACTATCTCCTCACTGCGGGTGGAGGGAAACTGTTTACAACAACTTGTTTTTGCGCGATCAACAAGCAAACCGTTATATCTTATTTTAAGGACAAAACAAGAAAACTAAACCACTAGTTTTTACGGGCTCAACTAGAAAATTGTTACCACTTGTTTTCAGGACAAAATAAGCAAATTACACCATTAGTTTTTATAGGCTCAACTAGAAAACCATTACCACTTGTTTTTAGGACAAAACAAACAAATTGCACCTCTAGTTTTTTTGGGCATAACTAGAAAACAAAACTACTAGTTTTTACGGGATCAACTAGCAAACCGAACCACTAGTTTTCTAATGCTCACTAGCAAACCTATTTACCCCAAGCAAACAATCTTGCTTGTTACAGATTTAACCCCAAATGTATAATAGATTAAAGCTCACACCAACCCAATAATAAGATTGCAAGAAAATAGCTCAAAATGGATATAAAGGTAGAGAAGAGAGATAAAGTGAATAAAAATTCTTAGCAATGGTATCTCTTACTTCTATTCTATTCAGGACGTCTATTTATAGCCACTTGTAAGAGTATAGCCGTTTGAGCCTCGAAGTAGCTGTTGTGAGATAAAAAAATTATGCTCAGTAAATGACATCACCGTCTTCTACCTACGTAGCCACCATCTACATGCGTAGTTCCTTGTTCTATCTGAGTTTTGCATGCATTGATAGCAAGTCTACGTGCATTGCAAGAACTCTAGTGGTCTCGGCTTTGAATTGATCAGCATCTACGTGCGTAGTTCTTTTTCTACGTGTGTAGTTCTTCTTGTACGTGCGTTGTTCATGAGTTTTGCGTGCTCTGCATTGTATTCTACGTGCCTTGCTTCAATCTCCAGAATATGCAATTTTTTGCCCAGTGACATTCTACATGCGTTGTACCTTGCTCTGCGTGTGTAGTCGTCTGATCAAATTCTGTACTTCTGATTTTGCACGTTATTTGTGTTAGCACTTGTTAGAGAATATTCAAAGTCAAATTCCCAAGGAGCGTCTTGCTTTTGTCAGCTAGTCCAACTCATCCACATCCATTTTGTACGTGACTTTCTATGCTCTCCTGACATTATCTGAATCTGTTAGATGATATTCCTTTTTGAAATTTTGACACTCTGCAACAGAATTTGGCTTTATTTCATTCAGGTGTCATCTTCGTCTACGTGTGTTGCACTTCTCTTCTATGTGTATAGAGTATCTCTTTTCTCTTTTACGTGCCTTCAACTCTTGCACATTTTCTCCTCGTCAACATGCGTTGTACCATATACAATGTGAGTAGATGTGTGTGAATAATTTCCAGTAGCATCTACTTCCCATCTACGTACATTGTAAGCACGTCTGTGTGTGTAGAACTCAACTATGTATGGATCAACGTGCCTTATTGCTAAATATCAGCATGTCTGCAACTGTGCATCATTTTCATGGATGTTTTGCATTCATCATCATCAAAATCGAACTCAACATGGTGTATGAGGAAAACCGAACCAAACCAGAGGCCCGACCCATCTCACATAAGCCTCAAACTATCAGATTATCTACCCAATTCATTTTACCAAAACATTTATTAATCAATTTAATGAACATAAATTAACAAATATTAATAAACATATGAAATACTAAATATCACAAAATATAATTATCATAACCAAAATAAGTGTAAAACACTAGTAAGTAATTTCGGTTAACAAATTAAAAATTAGTACCCAATAATCCCACAGATAACCCGATGTGGAGCACTAATATAGAAAAAAAATGCTTGAATAAAAAGGCACCCATTTCTAATCTGAATGCCTCATTGAATGTGGAGAGTCGAATGAGAACTAACACAAAAATAACTCGAAATGTTAAACTACAAAAGGGGGAAAGAATACTTAGTGAGGGACAACACTCTAAAGTGACTCCATGTTCTCACATAAACCGTTTTGAAAACAGTTTCGAAAACACTACATACACATATATACTTATATAATACCAATAAACTCGCATACAAATTTATATATTAGATTGAAAACATTTTTCTCAAAACATAGCACACATAAGACAAATAATATACAATAATCAAGCATAATAACTACCGACTAAGATTTCCAACCAAGCTATCCATAAACTCCAATTTCATACCATTATCAAGCAATATAGATTACGTGTCCAAATATTACATATACAAAGTTTTCAGAACAAATTTTGATATCATTGATCATACACCCGCATTATATTAGAACTGTGCCAGATGAGATCATAGACAAACTAGCAACTTTAAGAGCCTAAACAATAACCAGCTCAAAAAGGTCAGACAACTGACAGTTTTAAAGGCCCAAAACAGTACCTAGTACATTAAGGGTCCAAAGTTGAACCATAATAGAATTGATCAATATGAGTACACCTGTAAGCATTACAATCCACAGGCTCCAGTACGATATACCTAACCAGATCACAGTACAATATACTATAAGGGTATGATCGATAATATAAACTTACAAATTCAGAGCATAATCAAACAAATAATTAAATCAAATAATAGCAAAAAAATAGATGTGGGACCGAAATTAGACAAAAATTAAATTAGATAAAATCAGTATCAGACAAAATCAAAATGCTAGCTGACTTGTGTGTCTATCTGGACACACAATGTCACCACCAACCCTAGTAACTAGGTCTTCATTGAAAAATGGTATACCAAAGGCTACATTTCCACATAACTAGTGTGTCCTGAGTCAAACATATTCATACGGATAAATTCTTAGCAGATGGTCATGCAAAACAGACGAATAATAATAAAAAGTGTCATTGATAAGATATTCTCAGGATCATCTAACAGCTACATTATTAAACAAACTAGCATGCATAATAGACCTTGAATTATAGAGGCTATCACAGACCATAGTGTAATATATAATATATTATTCAGAACACAGATTATTCTGCCAAATCAAATGTACTAACTACTGACAAGCATGCAAAGCAAACGATTGCTTACAGAAATATAATCAATCTCAAACAGACTATACAGAAAATTGTTTAGCCCATAAGTATGTAGAACAGACTAATAATGCCGATCATGTTATATAAGAACAAAGTTCACATTCTCTTATCAAAATATTCTAAGCAGACAAGCGTATGAAGCAAACAGATAATTACTACAGATATAGCTAAACATGTCTTATCATACCAAATACACATTCTTATTCGATATTTCACATAACAGATTTTAAGATTTACCGATCATTTAATTACTCTAGATTACATGACAAAGTTGAAGAAAAACAAAAACTATATAAGTTCAGAAAATACAACCTATGTGTCTACAATGGCATCTAACTTGTCTGGACGTTGTGCCAATGAATCCAGTCATGCACCGCTGGTGGATGGCTGGTCATCTCGAATACCAAACAAAACTAAGGACAAACATATCATAATAGAGTCAGATGTGCTAACTGTTGCAATTCTAAAAAAATGCAAAGAAATGCAGATGTGAAACCAAACCCCCAACGATGACGAAAATCTTATTACGAATGAATATCTAACATTTCCTTCGAAAATCAAACATTTCGTAAAATATCAGTCTTAGTCCTTCAACTTCCATCAAATTACACTTTAGTCCATAAGATCATGGAAATTTACAATTCATTCTCTAACCTTTTAGAATTTACAAATTAGTCATTCAAATATTTAATATTCTCATTTTAGACCTCAAACATTTAACATATTACATTCTAGTCCCTACACCAGAAGTCTTATCAAAACACCCCAAATTCGTGCAACTCAATACAAACCATTCCAAATCATCTAAATGATCTCCAAACATATTTAATCATATGAATCAACACTCTAATTCATCAATTGAACAAACAATTATCAAAATCCTCAAATCCTCTTAATCGTAAACCCTAACCAACACATCCATAATGCATCAACACATCCATTCTCTACCTTTCCATTTCAAGTTCCATCATCATCCTCCTACATAAACTCATCCTTCTTACAACCTATCTAATCATAAACAACCAAACTCCAACTCTTAATCCATCTAAAACTTAATTTGTCCAAACCCATTTACCCAAATTCAACACAACATCCATTTCATAAAACTGCATTCTCTTGCTTAGAAACAACTCCCAACATCAAACCCACTAATTTCTAAGCTCATTCTAGCATAATCCAACAAAACTTCAACTTAAATCTTACCTAAATTCGTTCAAACCAACAAACCCTAGCTACACCTATCATAAAACAACAATCTATCTTAAAAGAACAAAAACCCAAATGAATTTGCACAAACTAGAAGAAAGAAAATAGAAGAGGGAGAGATCTTACCACAAGAAATTGAAAGAAACCAATTGGAAGTAAAGAGAGGAGAGGAGGGACTGTTTTTGAGAGTGTGCCTGTGAAAGAAATAGGGAAATAATCAAATTCTTGGCACGAGAGGGATATTTATAGACCCCTCCCTTAAAACTCGCCATTTTGGGAAGGAATAAGGCAGATTTGGCAAGACACGTGTGAAGACACGCCTGTGTCTCAGCCCGTGAAGTTGCCCAGGTGTGAAAAAGCGAAGGAAATCATAAATCCATGCCTTGTCCTTGGACGACCTCCCTAAAATTTTGAGAAACATTTTGTCTCCATGACCAAGTCTGAGGACACGATTTGGTTACACAGCCATGTCTTAGGTCATGTAACCTGCAAACATCTCGAATTTCAAGATTGGAACTCCTTCCTTACTCGCACATAGGCCAACACGATTGAATGACCTTAAGACACTTTAGACCAATCGACAATCAATGCCCGCATCAAGACTCTAAGGTTCCAAACCAATGAACGATCTTTGTCAAGAATCGAAAAGCTAATTGAAATTGAGAGAGGTATTACAACGATAATTCTACCACTATAGAAACCAGAAAGGGATACGTACTACGATTGAAACCATAGTTGTCTCCGTGATTGAAACTAGAGAGAGGTGTCGTCATGACTGAAACGAGAGAGAGGGAGAGAGAGAGATGACAGTGGCTACAGTATCTAAACCCTACCCGTGCCTAATCGAGATCTAACAGAAAAGTTGTATTTTCTCAGTCCTAAAGTTTTGCTAAATTATAAGGCCAATCACTATAGTTACAGAACTACAGTATTGAACAATAAATCCATTAAATCAGTTTTAAAAAAATTGTAAATATTATGTGCACTAGTGTACACTAATTAATAAAATAAATTTGTAAAAGTTATGCACATTGTTGAGCCATTTATGGTCAACATATCAATTCCTTCTATGTTTTGATGATTTACAAAACAATTGAAAAGTTTAAGCTAAGCATGTTGATGAACCCATACGCACATTGATCTATGCCCTATGCACGTAGTCGGTTGTGCTACGCATGAAAATGGAGTTTTGAAACACATTGGGTTATTCAAGTCAGCTCCTATGCCTGCAGACTAAAGTCAAAGCATGTAGAACGTTTGATATCTGAAAGCCACTAAGCATGTAGACAAAGAACAATGCCCTTAGATGAAATGTATCAGAAGACAAAAAGGTTCAAACTTCAATTAAACACATATCCAAGAGATCAAGACACGTAGATTCGAAACAAAAAAATCAATGGTTTATAGCTTAACAACTCTATGCACGCAGAAATGATGCAATGCAAGTAGTCAGGATTTCAATCTGAGGTGATGAAATTGTGAAGATGGCTCACAGTTCAAGGCAGAGGCACGTAGCTATGAAAATTTAATGCACACAAAAAAGAAAAGGTGATACCTTTACTATTATATGGACAACGTACGTTGTCATTAGACTACGCATGTAGACATGGATAAGATCAAGTATTGACAAAACCATTATACGCTAATCAAGAATTCAAATTTGAATATTTCTAGCACATTATGATGTTAGAATTAAAGGATGTAACTTTGAAATCAACAATGCACGTTGGAATTTCAGTCTAAGCATGCAGAGCTCACAACCAATGCTCGCAGTTCATACTCAAAGCATGTAGATGCTTAATTTTATGAGGCAGTGACTACTAGTATCCAGGAAAATTCTACAAATGGGAAACAACACACACCAAACTCTAATGGCTTAATGGACAATGTATGTAGCTCAAGTATTAAGCACGTAGTGTGGATGACGTCATTAAAAGATGAGATTTTTACTCTAAGTCATGGCGGTTACTTTGAGATCTACAACGGCTATGTTTTTAATAGTGATTATAAATAAAAGTCTCCAAACCCAAGAAGAGTAAGAACTTTATTGAGAGTGTGCCCAAGATTTGCTAGTTTGTTATTGATTTTGTCTCTCTTCAAGTTCTTGCTTTCTTTGCATACCAACTGAGCTTTGCTTTGCAATTTGTTTGTTTGGGTTGGTGTGTGATTTAATTTTTGAGTTGGGAATCTATCTGTAATCAATCTTAGGTGTTAAACTTGAAGGCTAGTATGGGTTTCCTTGCTTGTCCTTGGTAAAAGAAAGAGAGTTGTGGTTTGCTTATTTTGGCATGAAAACAAGGTATAAGAAGGTTGCTTATGAACTTGAAAAAGAAGTGGTGTAAAGGCTTCCCCCTGCCCGCTAAGTGAAAAGTTGTTAATGGATTCTAAATTCTCGAGCTAAGGCTTGAGGAGTGGACGTAGGTCAAAGAAAATCGAAGCACTATAAATCTAAGCTTTATTTCTTCTAACCCTTCATCTCTTTTATTTTTTTAAAGTGCGTGTGAATTGGCTGAAGGTTTTCTTAAAGGTTTTCAAAGGCATATTGTGTTTTGGCCAAAAAGGTTTTAAATTTTCATTAACAATCCAATTCACCCTCTCCCCTGTTAGATTGCCATCTTAGGCTAACAATTAGTATTAGAGATAAATGCTCAAAATTTAAATTTTAATAACCTTGAGTTCAAGATCTAATGGCATCCATGGGAGATGTATCAAGGTATGAAGGATTACCAATTAATTAGGCTCATTTCTTTGATGGTAGCTACTACGTCTATTGGAAGACAAGGATGATGGTCTTTCTTAAGTTGGAGAGCATAGATGTGTGGAAAGTGGTAGAAGACGGTCCTTATATACCCAAGAAAGTGGTGGATGGAGTCCAAACCTTTAAGCCAAAGGAAGAGTGGGATGAGTATGATAAAAGAATGGAGTCTTTTAATAAAAAAGCCATGCATATTCTCTTTTATGCTCTAAGCAAGACTCAATTCAACAAATTCCAATAATGCTGAACCACACATCAGATTTGGAGAACTTTGGAGATTACTTATAAGGGTACTTCTCAAGTCAAAGAGAACAAGCTGTCTTTGTTAGGTCATAAATATGGGCTCTTCAAGTTGAAAGAAGGAGAGGCCATTTAAGAGATGTTTGGTAGATTTAATGATATTGTGAATGGTTTAAAGGCTCTTGGAAAGACTTATACTAATTTAGAATTGGTGAGGAAAATTTTGAGGTTCCTACCCAAATCTTGGTCTTCTATAAAGAACGCTATCTAAGAAGTTAAAGATCTCTCTACACTTCCATTGGAGGAGTTTCTTGGTTCTCTACTTACCCATGAAATGAGTATGAAGGAGGAAGAAGAAGACAACTTTAGATATGAAAAGAAAAATGGAGTGGCTCTCAAATCCTCCAAGGTGATTGAAGAATCCAAGGATGAAGAAGAAAGTGAAGGTGAGGAAATAACCATGTATGCTAGAAGGTTCAAGAAATTCCCAAGGAATAAGAAATTTGGCAGGAAGAATAAGAAGCAACCAACCAAGGATGAAGGAAAGAAAGAGTTCAAGAAGGAGTCCTCTATTATTTGCTACAAATGCAACAAGCTGTGACACATGAAGTAAGAGTGTCATCTACTTAAGAAATCCTCAAAATTTGCTAAGAAGAAAGGCAAAGCTATGAAAGCTATATGGAGTGATAGTGACTCAAGTTCTGATGAGGATGAGCAAATTAAGGAGATGGCTAACTTGTGTTTGATAGCTATAGAAGATGAAGATCCTAATGACAATGAAAATGAGGTATATGATTCTTACACCTTTGATGAGCTTCATGATACATTTGATGATTTGCATGATGAATTTGAGAAACTTGGTGCTAAATATATTTCCTTGAAAAAGAGTTTTGTTGATCTTTGGCTGAGGTGAAGGATTTGGAAAAGGAAAAGGATTTTTTATTGAAAGAGAACATACTTTTAGGGAAAAATGTTGATGAGTTTTCCTCTATTGCCTTCAAGCTTACTAAGGACAAAGAAAACCTTGAGAAATTACTTGGTTCTCAAAGACAATTTTTGTCTAAACATGGCTTAGGCTATAATGCATTCGCCTCTAGCAAATCTTCTAAAACTATTTTTGTAAAACAAGGCACCATAGTTGATAATGATTGTAACTTTTATGGTGGACATGGGCACATTGCATACACTTGTCACTTGACAAAGAAGATTTGGGTTTCAAAGGAACAATCTTACCCAACCTAGTAAGAATTAACCTACAAGGACCAAAAAAATTTGGGTACTAAAATTAATGGTTTGATGTGTTTTTGAAGGTATGTATGAGAGCAAAGACCAATAAGAATGTTTGGTATTTAGATAATGGGTGCTCTCATCATATGACTGGTGATAAAGCCATGTTCACAAATGTTACTCCCAAAAGTGGTGGACATGTTACTTTTGGAGATAATACAAAAGGTAAGATAGTTGTTGAGGGCAAAGTAGGCAAGGATCCAAACCCAACTATTGATAATGTGTTACTTGTTTATGGTTTGAAACACAATCTTTTGAGTATTAGCCAATTTTGTGATAGAAATTGTAAGGTTGTGTTTAAGCCTATTAAATGTGTTATTTATCATTGTGATGATCATGTGTTATTTGTTGGTGCTAGATGTGATAATATATATGTTGTTGATTTGTGAGACTCTAATGCCTTCAATGAAAAATGCCTTGCGGTTGCGAATAATAACACATGGTTGTGGCATATGAGGTTAGATCATGCTAGTATGCGTACAATCTCTAAATTGAGCAAGTATGATTTAGTCAAAGGATTGGTTAAGCTCAAATTTGAGAAATATTTAATTTGTGATGCATGTGTCAAGGGCAAGCATTCTAGGTCTTCATTTTATAGCAAGAACATCATATCTACATCTAGACCATTAGAAATATTGCATATAGATTTGTTTGGTCCCATCAGTAGTTTGAATCTAGGCGGTAAGACATATTGTTTTGTCATTTTAGATGATTTCTCTAGATTCACATGGGTTTCTTTCTTTCACATAAGAATGAAGCATTTCATGCATTTGCATCTTATAGTAAAAACGTTCAAAATGAAAAGGGTTATTCTATTACTTGTATTAGAAGTGATAGAGGAGGTGAATTTACATGCGAACCCTTCGAGTCTTTTTATGAGGAGCATGGAATTGAGCACAAATTTTTTGGTTCAAGGACCCATCAACAAAATGGAGTTCTTAAGAGAAAGAATAGGACTCTACAAGAAATGGCTAGGACCATACTTAGCGAAAACAACCTCCCCAACTATTTTTGGGCCAAAGTGGTCAATACTGCATGCTATATAGTAAATAAGGCTTATGTACAATCCATACTGAAAAAGACTCCTTATAAGTTATGGAAAGAAGAAAAGCCTAACATCTCATATTTCCATGCCTTTGGTTGTAAGTTCTCTATTCACAATAATGGGAAAGATACTTTAGGAAATTTGATGCCAAATCCAATGAGGGTATCTTTCTTGGATATTCATCCTCTAGTAAATCATTTAGGGTCTTTAACAAAAGACTAGAGAAGGTTGAAGAGTCTATTCATGTCATCTTTGATGAAACTAACAATGATTTGCTTAGTGTTGATGATGATGGTGCTCGTTTAGGTAATGGTGAAAAGATTGAGGAACTCAAATCAATGACCAAAAGGAAGTTTCATCCAATCCTACCCAAGATGAACCTAAGGATGTGCAACACAAAGAACTTCCTAATGAGTGAAGATATACTAGAGATCATCCAAAAGAGCTCATCGTTGGAGATACATCCAAAGGAGTAACAACTCTTATGGAAAACTTTGCATTCATCTCTCAAATTATCCCCAAGAGCATCAAAGAAGCATTGGATGATGAGTATTGGGTGTCATCAATGCAAGAAAAGCTTAACCAATTTGAGAGGAATGAAGTTTTGGAGTTGGTTCCTAAACTAGATGGGGTTAAATATAATAGGTACCAAGTGGGTATATAGAAACAAGAAGGATGAAGAAGGAAAAGTGGTGAAAACAAATCAAGAATTATAGCTCAAGGGTATTGCCAAGAAAAAGGTATTGATTTCAAAGAATCTTTTGCACCGGTAGCTAAGTTAGAAGCTATTAGAATTACGTGTGCATACGCATGTTTTAAAGATTTTAAACTTTACCAAATGGATGTTAAACGTTCATTTTTAAATGGATTTATCAAAGAAGAGGTTTTTGTTGAACAACCCCCTAGTTTTAAATATCCCCATTTTCCAAATCATGTTTTTAAACTAAAAAAGGCTCTCTACGGACTGAAACAAGCTTCCAGAGTTTGGTATGAGAGATTGCGCCAATATCTTTTAAAAAATGGTTTTTCAAGGGAAAGGTGGATAACACTTTATTTTTCAAAACTAAGCATGATGATCTTTTGTTGGTATAAATTTATGTTGATGACATTATATTTACTACTACTAATGAATCTTTGTGTAA
>CAODLS014205692.1:0-12666 GCA_948243855.1 Flueggea neowawraea | reverse complement strand
GTACCTTTTGTTGGACTATTATTTATAGTGCAAATGAAGCTGAAGAGAGAAGTTCCTTATGACAACATCTTTCTAATATCAGGGCATCTATAACTAAACCTTGGTTAGTGCAAGGTGACTTCAATGCTATTTTGTTGGATGTTGAACGTCTGGGTGGAGTCGCTCCTAGCATTCAGTCTTGTGAGGACTTTAGGAGTTGCCTTCTTGCAACTGGTTTGTTGGAGCTGAGGAGCTATGGATGTTTCTTCACTTGGACAAATAATCAGTTGGGAAAGGATAGGATTTGGTGTCGGCTAGATCGTTGCTTGGTTAATATTTTGTGGACTAATGTTTTTGAATGTTCTGATTATATTGCTCACTCTTCAGGAGTTTCTGATCACTCACCACTTGTGGTTAACTTACGTATGTCTGCTAGTGTTGGTAGAGGGCATCTGTTTGGGTTTTATAATATTTGGGTGGACCATCCTGAGTTCTTTACCATTGTAAGAGGTGTTTGGGAGAAGGAATTCCCTGGTAGCAAGCTATTTGGTCTATGGAAGAAGCTAATGGTTTTGAAACAGAAGCTTAAAAAATTACATATGAGGGAATATGCAGCTATTAGTGAGAAAGTTGATGCTTGTAAGGTATTGTTACATCAATTACAAGAGTCACTTCAATTAAATTAGTTTGATGAAGCTCTTCATGAGGAGGAACGTGATGTCTTTGAATACCAAACACTAAAAGCTTGTGAGGAAAGCTATTATAGGCAGAAATCTCGAGCTATTTGGACACTTGCAGGAGATAGCAACACAAAGTTCTTCTACAATTCTATGAAGATTAGGCAAGCACAGAATAAGATTTCGTCTGTGATGTTGGAAGATGGGACTATACAGTCAAACTTGACTCAAATAAATGATTTTATGGTGTCCTTTTACACTAGGTTGTTGGGAACTGCTACTACACAGTCAGAACGAATCTCAGCAGAGGTTATTCAAGCTGGTCCAGTGGTATCCCCTGCTGAGTCTGTGATGTTAGTTGCTAATATTACCAATAAATAGGTCAAAGAGGCACTATAGAGTATTGGTGATGAAAAGGCACCAGACATAGATGGATTTAATAGCTTATTCTTCAAGAAATGTTGGGGGATTATAGGGGAGGAGGTTACCCTTACTGTTAGGGAATTCTTTTATATAGGATGCTTGTTGAAGCAATTAAATGTTACGGTCCTCACAATCATCCCTAAAGTGGCTACACCGACTGGCTTGAATGACTACCAACCAATAGCGTGTTGCACTATATTGTATAAAGCGATTACTAAAGTGGTAGCTACAAGATTAAGTCGAGTTCTTTCTTGGCTGATTAATCAGTCCCAATTAGCATTTGTCCCAGGGCGGAGTATCGTTGGCAATGTGTTGCTAGCTCATGAATTGGTCCACAATTACCATCGAGAGGCTCATGTCCCTTCTTGTGCATTGAAGATAGATTTAAGGAAGGCATATGACTCAATAAATTGGGATTTTATTGAAGAAGTGCTTTTGGGGATGGATTTTCATGGCCAGTTCGTGCGATGGGTCTCTGCTTGTATTAGAACACCCTCTTTCTCCTTGGCAATTAATGGCACTCTTGTTAGCTATTTTCCAGGGAAGAAAGGTTTGTGCCAAGGAGATCCAATGTCTCCGTATGGAATACCTGTCGCGCTGCCTCTCTGTAAGTATCCCACCTTCCTTTAAATATCATCATGGCTGCTCTGAGTTGAAATTGAATCATCTTTGCTTTGCGGATGATCTGTTTATGTTTTGTGAATTTGACTTGGCCACTTTGGATAGCTTGGCTACTATTCTGGCTCATTTTACTAATGCATCCAGGCTTCATGTGAATGAAAGTAAGAGCTCAATATTTTTTAGTGGGGTTAGCGATGTTGATAAGCGGACTGCTCTTAGGATACTGCGATTTATCGAAGGTGAGCTAACTGTTAGGTATTTGGGTGTGCCTCTAATATTATCTAGATTGTCGAGAGCTCATTGTCAGGGGTTATTGGATAGAATCACTACACGGCTTCATTGTTGGACATCCAAGTTCCTCTCTTATACAGGGTGGCTACAGCTCATCAATGTGGTTGTTAGAAGCATGCATGTGTATTGGAGTCGCATATTTGTGGTGCCAGCTACTGTGGTCCCTGAGATTGATCGGCAGTGTCATAACTTCCTCTGGTATGGTGCAACAACAAATAAAAATAGGGGGTCATTGCTTGGAACACTATATGTAAACCAAAAGAGGAAGGTGGGTTGGGTATCAAGGAGCTCACTTCATGGAACAAAGTTGCGTTGGGCAAACAGAGTTGGGATCTTCTTACTAGAAAATCTTCTTTGTGGGCTTGCTGGGTTTCCTGGATGAAATTGAAGCGGTTATCGTATTGGGGGTCATAAAACCTTCTGATTGCAGTTGGAGTTGGAGGAAGCTATTGCAAATGCGGTTTGATTATAAGAGTCTTTTTTCTTAGATTCCAGGAGTCAATAGTGAGTTTATGTTTTGGTATGATCCGTGGGTTCAATGGCGAGCATTACTTGATTTATTTCCAGATTTAGATTTCAAGGATGTCGACATCCCTAAGTGGACCAAGATTAAGGATTTGTGGAGGCAAGATAGATGGATGTTTCCTGACCCATCTAACACAACAATGGTACAAGCTTGGGAGCTAGTTCGATAGGTTTCTCTTTTGGATCATGGTGACTCTATCCGGTGGAGTGCTTCAAAGTTAGGTACATTCCAACTGCAAGTGCTTGGCAAGCTCTTCGGCCTAAGGGAAACCGGGTTGTTTGGAATAATTTGTTGTGGGGTAAGGGACATATTCCTAGGCATAGTTTTATTACTTACATGGCTATTCATAAGCGCTTAAACGTTAAAGTGTGATTGTGTCAATGGGGGATTGTAGGTGATGTTGTATGCCCTTTGTGCTCTTCTCTGCCTGAACATCTGGAACATATATTTTTTCAATGCTCATGTGTATGCCAGGTTTGGGAAGAATTACTTCTTAGGTGTCACATTTAGAGGAAAAGAATGGAATGGCTTTGAGAAATTTGTTGGTTCATCAGGAAAGCGAAAGGTAAAGGACATCAAAGTTAGATTTTGAGAACTCTCTTTAATGCTAGTGTGTATTGGATATGGTTGGAAAAAATGGTGTGGTGTTTAGCAATGAACCTTTCTGCCATAGTAGAGTTTTACGGCGAGTTCTTAGAAGCATTTGAGACAAGTTTGTTGATGCTTACTTGTGGATAAATTTACATTAACGATATTTTGATCCAGATATTATAGTCTTTGGATGACCTCCTTTGCTGAGGTTTCCCACCTCTCAAGCCATTTGGAGTTTGAACTCGGTGGGAATTTTAGCAATGGAGGTTATTGGTCTTTGTATAGCAACTAGGAGTATAGTTGTGGTTTCTTGACCAAGTTTACTGTTGTATACACTTTTTGTAATAAGAATATATAATTTCGCCAAAAAAATAAAGAAGTGTGATACATTGTAAAAGAAAATATTAATAAGCCAAAGTTGAAGGATTCTAATCTCATGTGCAATATATTTCAGAAAAATGTAGGTCTGAATGGCTCTATATTTCTCGAGGATAGACCAACAAATATTTCCCCGTTAATTTGTTTTATTTTATCATATGAATACCCTATATTGACTAGATCCAAGTCAACTCGTTAGTCAAGCCACCTTGATTGTATATGAATTACTCCCTCCTTTTGAGTTTTTTTTAAAGAAAAAAATTATCAAAATAAGTAACATTTTACAAAATCAAAAAAAATAACATATTTTTTCAAATATATCTTTATAGTAATAACTTATAATAAATAATTTATATTTTTGAGGGGGATAATATAGTAAATTAACATCATAATTAATGTACTTTAATTTTTTTTTTAATATGTGTGCTACAACTTTAAAAGCATTCTTTATAAAAAAGAGAGAGCAGATCGAATCAATATATACATAAAAATTTTCCCTACTTTTGTTGAGCGTCTTTTTATTGGATTGATACTTTGCATTTGTAGTATTAGAGTTTTTTCCCAATAAATATTCAATCATAATTTCCATTTTTTCTCCTACCCACTTTCTTTGATTTAAATACTAATTAACAGTTAAATATTTGGATTTAATAACTACATTCTCTCCTCCCAGTTTCTTTCATTCAAATGCTAATTAATAGTATTCTCTTTACCTCTTCAATTTCCCTTTAATTTTTATCTATAAATTGATTCCACTAGAAACGATACACTCTCCTAATAAATAAACTATAGATAGTGTTATTTTCTTCAGAGAAATCACAGTTGACTGCTAGCGAGTTGTTTGATGTGTATAGAAGATTTTTCTCTTTTTTTTTTTTCCTTTTTGGGTGCAAAGAAGACCTTTCTCTCTGTGAGCTTTAATAAATGTATATGCAATGGTCTCATTTTCGACCCAATCCGAATTCTTTGCAGATTTCTTCTCCCACCAGTCAACATCGCCACCACGCCTATGTCGTTTATCTCCTCTTATTAACTGTTATAAACTCAAGAGCAATAAAAGAAATCTCATACGAAAGATGAAAGGTGGGGAAAAGGGAAAATCCCTCTTTCAAAAGCCTCCATTATGGAAATCTCTCTTTGAAAAGAAAACACTTGGGATTGAAATGTGGAGAAACCGATGTCATTACTTGTTATGAAAGACTTAGACAAATGGCATCTAAATGTGATAACAGATGTTGTTATTATAGGAAGCTAAATGTCAAGCTTACAGCCCCAATGTAAGTTGCTTTAGTATATTTATATAGATATAGATTAATAGTATATGGACTTAATAACTACATTCTCTTCTCCCACTTTAAATCTTTCATTTAAATGCTGATTAATAGTATTCTCTTTACCTCTTCAATTTCACATTATCGATACTCTCCTCATGAATAAAGTATAGATAATGTCATTTTCTTTAGAGGAATCAGAGTTGTCTGCTTGCGAATCATTCGATGTGTATAGAAGACTTTCTTTTCTTCTTTTTTTTTATGCAAAGACAACCTTTCTCTCTGCAAGCTTTAATATATGTATATGCAATGGTCTCATTTCTAGATGTAAACTAGGTTTCCTTCTCTTATTTGGTGGTTGTGTTTAGATGGCATCTAAATGTGATATCAGATGTTATTGTAGAAAGCCAAATGTCAAGCTTACAACCCCAATGTAAGTTGTTTTTGTATATTTATATAGATATAGATTAACAGTTAAATATTTGGACTTAATAACTACATTCTCTGCTCGCACTTTAAATTCTTTCATTTAAATGCTAATTAATAGTATTCTCTTTACCTCTTCAATTTCCCTTTGATGTTTATTTATAAATTGATTCAATTCCCCTCTCCACAAGAAACGATACATTCTCCTCATGAATAAAGTTAGATCGTGTCATTTTCTTTAGAGAAATCACAGTTGACTACTTACGAGTCATTTGATGTGTATAGAAGACTTTCTTCTTCTTTTTTTATGCAAAGAAGATCTTTCTCTGTGAGCTTTACAGTCAATTTGGATGAAGTGTAAATAAGGGGATGGAAGAGTAAGCAAAGGAAGGGTACCCTTATTTGGGAAAGATTTTACGCTTTAATGGAAGTGTAAGTAAAGGTAAGTAATGATACGATTTACCCCTCTATCCCCTTAAAAACCCCTATTTTTTTACACCCCATTTTGGGGTGTAGGCAAAAGAACAAAACAATTTTACATGTTTTTTTTTGTTTACGTTCCATTAGTTACACTCTGTCTTTTTTTACTCTCAAACAAGGGTAAGATCATTTACATGTACTATTCCCTTCTCTTTCCATTCATTTCTAATTATTACCATCTGTTCTCCTTCCATTAATTATCCTTACTTACACCTCATCCAAACAGAATGTTAATATATGTATAAGCAATGGTCTCATTTCTAGATGTAAAGTAGGTTTCCTTCTCTTATTTGGTTGTGTTTAGATTGCTAACAACCTATTGTGTATAATCTACTCCTAACTATTTCACTCCAATATTAAGCGGTGTTTTAAGATTTTCATATCTTTCTTGCGAAGTTGCAATACAACCTCAAATTTACGTGCTCCAACTTATTAGTTACACTCAATTTGCATTGATATGAATCTTTGTGCTCGCCTGAAATTCTTGTAGGGAAGGGATCTATAAATGCAACAATTTAATTTTGGATTTTTTGGTAGCATGGTTATAATATAAAACCATATTACTTGGCAGAAAAAGAAGAAAGGGTTTGTAATTTTTGCAATGTTATTTGAAAAGAGAATATATTATGAATAAATTTATGTTGTTAGAACTTATTTTTTGAATGTTGATGTATCGATCAATGGTACTTTGCTGAGTAACGAAACTCATCTTTGTTCAAGTATTAGGATGGTTCAAATCAATGAGATCGGAAGTTCAGGAAGAATATAGAGCAGCTCACCATGGGTGAAAAGATCAACCAAACTACATGTATTTAAAATTCCTTTCAAGGTCAATAATGATCATGAACATATGAAGAAAAAAATATTAAACAGTACTGTAATGTGCTTTTGCTGTCTGGATGACTAAAAAATTGTAATTTCTTTTTAAATTTAAATAAATTAGTACACATAATATATTTTTGGTTATGATATGGTTGAAATGCTAGAAGATTTAACCAAGTTTAATTTGTTTATATTGCGATTGGGAAATGGTAGTTTTAAGGAAAATTTTTATCAACTTCTTTTAAAACAGTTATAAATTTTGATTTTCTGCAAAAAAAATCAATTCTTTTAAAAAATATTTTATAAAATAAACATACGCAACCTGCTAGCATTTTGCTAGTTGGAAACAATGGAAAAGACGACTCTAAAATTTAGGAAAATCTGAAAGTCAGAGACACTAAAAAAAATTGCAAATATCAAATCGGGTCCACATAGTAATAGATAATTGCATGCTCAATTCTTTTATGTATGGTTGCTAATAAATTAATGATCGATTAGGTGGAAAATAGTTGGATGAAAAAGCAAATATTTTATCTCCATAGTGGGTAATTATCAACCATTAAATGGTAACATGTTTAATTTCAATTGAAGGTACTGATATTTGACGATTACATCCGGAGTTTATTCCAACCCTTTACCTAAGCTGTTTTGATTGCAAAAATGGCAGCTTTTAGTTTTGTGACAAAATCCAAAACTGTCTGTCGCAAAAGCAAAACAACCAAGAACAAATCCGCAAGTATTACGGAACACCCCACCAGCCCTTGAACGGCCGGTTTCATTTGAAAAAGACCCATTAGTATTAACTTTCACCCAATCAGAAGGTGGATGTTGCCACTGAACAGATATAATTTTGGGAGCTTTCCTTAGAATGTCGTCAATATTAAAATTTTTCAATAATTGCAGTTCAGAGGATGAATTGAACATATAGCGTACTCTGAAGCTGTTGCATTCTGTTATAAAATGCCAAATTTGCCTAAAAAAAAGATGAATATTGGGTACCTTGCCCTAAAAAATGGCAGCATTCCTCGTTCTCCAAATGAGCCAGATGACTGAAACAAGAGTTGCACGCCATAGAGCAAAAAGTTGTGGACTAAAGGGAGCTCGAAAAGCCATAGACAGAAAACTTTCAAGAGAGTTTGCAGGCCGAAACTTATGACCAAAAAGTTGCACCAACGACTCTTCAAACCTCTTGAGCAAATTTACAAGACAAAAAAAATATGTAGATGGGACTCTGAATCCGCCCAACAACATCTGTACAATGACACTAATTGCTGCCCTTTCCCCCTCAAGTCATCTTCAATGGCGAGCTTCCTTGTGAGAGATTTCTAGCACAGTAAAGAGTGGGACGGGGAATAAAACGTGCCCAAAACTAGGACCCTTGTCACGCCAAAACTCATGGAGTATCTTAGAGATGATAGAGCCATCAATAGAATTTGTCCATGCACAACCATCATCAGCGCCATTTGCGAGAAATTTTACCTGCTCAATGTTAGAGGCAACTTGAGGAAACGCCACTTGAATTTTCCATGGGATATGCCACTCACATCACATGTAAAATCTGAAACTGTCTCAGGAAGAGTGTAGTCTCGCAAGTTCAACGGATGCTTAAGCGGCGGATCAATCCATTTACCATACCAGAAACTCTTCATGCTCCCCTTACCCAACAACCAAAGGACATCCTCGTGAAGTCGAGAGTAAAGCAACTTAAGAGCATTCCAAATGAAGGAAGATCCATAGGCAAGGGTTGGCTGACCGAAAGGCTTCAGAAACCGACCGAAAGCCTCATTCATAGGGCCAAGTTGGCGAATTCCAAGCCCTCCTTCCTTAATGGGCAAATAACACTACCGCCAGGATGGGACAATCAACTTCCTTTTGTCAACAGAACCCGGCCACAAGAAGTTGAGGATGTGACGTTCCAAGTACTTAAGCAATGTCGATGGCCATTTGTAGACCGAAAAAGAATGCAGGAGCGAGCTCATGATGACTGATTGAATAAGAACCAGTCGACCAGCTTGAGACAAGGTATTGCCTTTCCATTTTGCATGTTTTGAGAGGGCTTTATCCACCACAGGCTGCAACCATTTTCGTCTAGGGGCTCCAACAAAAAGAGGCACACCAAGATGGAGAAAAGGCAGAGAACCACACCTCGTTCCAACACGAGTTATCAAAGAATATTTTTGCCTACGCGAGATATGCATGCCAAAATAAATGTTCGACTTGGCCAAACTAACTTTTTGTGCTGACATCCAACCATACTCCGTGAAAATCCTGTTAATACAATTAAGATTCTACGCCAAAGCTTTGCAAAAAATTAGAATGTCATAAGCATAAAATAAATGAGTAGGGAAAGAACCTTTGTGATTAGTAATAGGCACAATCTCGCCTGAGGTAACCAGCTGTTGATTTTTACGGCTAAGAAAGTCACTAGCTAAACAAAACAACAGTGGTGACATAGGATCCCCCTGCTGAACGCCTCTATTGCATGAAAAATACCCTTTTAGCTTCCTATTCAGTATAATAAACAACATATCTGATTGAAAAATAGCCAATAACCATTGCTGAAATGCAGCTGAGAATCAAAAGCCTCCAAAAAGGAGAGCAAAAAATCCCAGTCAAGCGTGTCAAAAGCCTTAGTGATATCAATTTTCATCACCATATTATCCCGGAAACTTCTCTTATTAAGCAGATTCACCACCTCCGACCCCAAATCCATACATTTCGAAATAGAACGTCCTTTTAAGAACCTGAAGTGATTGGGAGAAATTATCCCGGATGCAATCACTGACAGCCGGTCAGCAAGAATTCGCGTGACTACTTTGAACATAAAGTTGTTCAGCACAATTGGACGGAAAACCTTAATTTCATCATCATTTGGAGTCTTCGGAAGAAGCACCATATTACTGGAATTCCAACATCCTAAAATCCGAACGGTTTTAAAGAAAGTGAGGATTGTTGCGCAAAACTCCCCTTTCACCACCTCCCAATAAGTAGAAAAAAACCGGCAAAACCATCAGGGTTGGGGGTGCTGTCTGCATCCATGGAAAAAAACAGTAGCCTTCACATCCTATTCTGAGGGGACACGCATAAGCTGTAGATTTTCTTCCTCCCTCACTAATTTTGGAATAACCTCAGAAACATCTGTCAAACAAGAAGTCACATTCACATCCTTAGTGAAGAGAGTTGAATAATAATTCAATATGTGATCTTGAATAGAGGGCAAATGGAAAGTTAAATTTCCATTAACCTTGGGAGAAAAAATGCCGCTCTTCGCCTTACGATGGGCGTAACTTGCATGAAAAAATGTTGTATTACAATCACCCGCCTCTAACCACTTAGCTCTACTTATATCTTTGTAAAACAGCTCTTGTTGCTTAGGCAAGTATCAAGAGATGAATGAGTCTCAATCTCCTGTTTGTGGAGCTCGTCTGACAGGTCGTGGACAGAAATTTGTTGTTGAATTATTGCTAAATGAGTTTGGGCCGCAACAACATTTTCAGACAAGTTGCCAAATACAAACTTATTCCATACTCTCAAACTACTGCGCAGAGCTTGAAGTTTGCTAGACAGAATATACATAGGATCATCATATGCTGCACTATTCCGCCAAGTCTCTGAAATGAAGCTGCTGAGCCCCAGGTGTGAAACCCACATCGACTAAAAACGAAAAAAGTGACTTGGCCACTCGGTTTGACTGTTTTATATTCTAATTAAAAACAAACAACATAGTAGTTTTATTTTTCATTTATCAGCCAATAAATTAATTTTTAAATTTAAATACTTCCAAAAAAAATTAATTTGAAACTCTGTAATATAATGTTGCTTGGATGGAAAAACGAACTTGAGCAAGTGTAGGTAAGAGAGGAAAATATCGAAACAAAAAAGAGATTTTTTATATTATTTAATATTTCATAGAAATTTTAATGATATTATTTCATTGTAATATATATTTTTGGTTATTTATGGAGATTAATCTCTATTTTCTATATAACAAATGCTTTGGACGTTATATGCTATCAATTTCGTTTTTTTTTTTTATTTTTTTGCAAAAAAAATATAAATTATGATTTTTCTATTTTATAATCAATTCAGTAGACATGTATAAAGTTATGTTTGGACTTTTACAAAGTACACTTGAAACAGAGTATAATATGTTTTACAGTAAATAAAATTGAAATTTTAAAAAACATTTATATTAATATTGTTTATAAATTTTATCATATAGTTATAGAAGGTCTAAAAAAATTTCTCATTAAGTTGAAAGATACAGACCCAATATTTTGTTAAATTAAAATTTACTCACTTAATACGATTTTTTTTAAATTAAAAAGTACATGGATGTCGTCAAAATGGTTAGTGGAATAAGTAATAAAAAAAATTAGCATACGCATTAAGATATCAAAATTGTACCTTGTCAAGCTACTAAAGCTAATCTTATATTTATTATTTTAAGTTTGCTTGATGTTTTCTTACAATATAGTCTGGAAGGGGAAAAAAATTAATGTAATGCCATGCATCCAAACAGTGCAGAATAGTACAATGTAATGGCAACTGAGAAGGGAAGTCTGTGGTTACTTTAGTTGGCCTTCTGATCTCTTTTGTTGGAAGTTTTCAATTGTATGTTTGTCTTCATTTCGGTGGCTTATCTGCTCACAGTGTCCATCATTTCTTTGTTCTATCTCATAAAGATAAGTGTAAAGGGAAATAAAACTTAATACGATACTAATTATCTGCACACTTCTGTTTTTTGAAACTCATCATGTAATCCTCATATCATTATTATTTTTCGTTTCAATTAATGTTCAGCAATTCAAACGTATTGTATCTGCTCAAATTAACTATCCAAACAAGTGCATTGTGATAGCTAATATCAGATTTCAAATCTGTGAAATTCTTTAGCGATTGGATTCTTAGACGGGTCAAATATTTTTCTTTTTTCTTTTTTTTCTGTTTGCCTGTCACTGAGAATTGAACCCCTTAATCTTTTAACGTTGGGAGACAGCTCTGATATCATTAGATTACAAGTATGTTAGCTAATTAGTTGAATAAACAATATTGAGAAAGAGAAAATGGAGGAACTTATACAGAGAAAACAGAGAAAGTGTTGAAATATGTTGCTAACTAAATCAAGACAAAGGCAGCTTCACAAAAAGCTAAGATTTCTTTGAATTGGTATTGCAGCTGTTTGGTTCAAAGTGGTTAACCTTTTCAAAACTTGACCAAAGAGAAACCCTTTTCTAATGTTTTTCTTCTTATGGTAATATTTGTACATGATCAACTAACACTTGCCTTTTCTTTTTCCTTTTATCCTGTCAATTCATCTATTGCTTCCTTTCAATTGCATTTATTTCTGTCTCTGTTGTGTTACACCTGAATGTGAACACTTCCTTTTTATCCACACCAATAATGCACAACAATTTTGGTACTCTTAGTTTTGTGTTCTTTCTCAATTTATCAGATGCCTTTAGTTCTGCTTAAGATTGCGTTTCAACGGCTTAACTAATCTGACGATCAAGAAAAATGTAAAGAAATAGAGAACAAAAGAAAATTCGAGATAAATATGATGTGAAAAGAACTCAAGAACGTGATCTAGATTCATATATACATATATGTGAAACCATAACGATGAGGTGAGCATCATTGTTAAATTAAGCTCAAGACATGTTATTCTCAAATGTGACCAACCTCGATAGAATAGCACAAATAGAAGAAGAAAAATTGGGAACTCTCAAAAACATTAAAGAAAAGAAAAAAGAAGCATAGAATAGAAAGTGCAGATATCACCATCTTAATTAATCAGGCAATCAAAAATCTGCACAGTCGTCGCTTTCTTTAATAGAAGGCTCCGAGGACTGATCATCTCCGAGAAAAGCCGGAGAGTCACAGGGCATGTCTTGAAGGCCTCTTAATGTCGGAAAAGGGCTATTGATTTGCATATCACTGAGCATTTGTCGCAGTTCGGAGGCTTGTTCTTTAAGCTGAGCATTTTCCTGAAGAGCCTTGTCATGGCACACCGAGACATGGTTCAGCTTGTCAATAAGCTGATGGTTTTCTTTCCTCAGCCACACCACCTGTGACCAGAGCTCATCAAGGTGTCTCTGCTTCCGCATACGTGATCTTCGGGCTGATTCTCTGTTCGATATCATCCTTCTCTGCTTCCTCTCGTTGATGATGGAGAGTTGTT
>CAODLS014204586.1:0-12579 GCA_948243855.1 Flueggea neowawraea | reverse complement strand
CAACTCGAGTTATACATTTTCTTACTCGAGTTGGCAACCGTGTAACACGAGTTATCTAGCCACTGATTAACTCGAGTTGTATCTTATATAACTCGAGTTGAATTTATTCAACACTTTGGCACTTCTGTATAGCAATGTTAAATCGAGTTGTGTTCTTCGTTTACTCGAGTTAGGCTAGAACGACTATCCTAAAACACTCAAGTATCAACCTCGATTTTGTTCATCATCAAAACACAAAGGGATCCAAATGTTAACCACCCTTGGTTCAACAATCTCCCCCTTTCGATGATGACAAAATATGCATGAATTTGAACATCTATAAAATAATGACAAATAGACTGATCAAGGATTTTACTCCTTGTCACTTTGGTTAGTTCAACACATCAATAATCAAGATGTTCAAATCAACATTGATGTCAATTATAAGAATTTATGCAACATTCTCCCCTTTTTTGTAATCATCAAAAAGGATATGCAAATCATTCAAAGATAAGAAATACTCCCTCTTTTTCAAAGAAAATAATCAAGAATTATTAAACACAAAATGCTCCCCCTTAGTAAATGCATTTATCAATCAAATCATTTTGAAAGCAAAACTCCATCTTTTTGTTTCACAACATGCATAACAATTTTCAAAGAAATATCTCTCCCTTTGAAATTCAAAAACTCAAAGTATGCATGAAATCACATTTATTAATCAATGCAAGTATGCAATAAACCACAAATAATCAACACGTAAATAAATTAAAAAAATAAAGCAAAGTTTAGGGTCAAGAATGGGTTACCACATTTGCTTTCCTTTTCCTCTCATTGTCTTTGATGGCCATTAAGTACAAAGCTCCAACTTCATTGTTGTCATCCTCAAGAATTCTTCTTTTTCTTCTCTTGCCATGTTTCATCAAATATGGATGATTCAATTTGACATGTTTGAATTTGTGGCACTCATAGAAGATGGGTTTGTTTTTCTTATTCTTGCTCGATTTCTTGAAACCCTTGTTTCTTTTGAGGGACTTATGGAATTTGTTTTTTTTTTGGCATGCTCTCCTCTTTCTTTTTCTTATTTGGATACTTCTCTGAAGTATGAAATGGATTTTGAGCTTTCTCTTGAGAAATAAAAATTCTCTTCTTGCAATTGTGTACTCGTTTCTTCATGCTCTTCTTGTTGATGATCGATTTGATCTTTGATTTCTAAGCTTTCATCAACTTGTGCACTTTGCAGTTGAGATTTTTCCTCATGCACATTATCTACAAATTCACAAGCTTGGTTGGACAAATAGATTGAATTAAGAGTGCTCAAAATATCTCTAGCATCACAACATTTGGAGATTATAGAATAATCATTTCCATTCAAAGATCTTTGTAAAATACGCATGGATTTAATATGCAAGGAAAAAATTTTCTTGTCATGCTCATCCCAAGAATCTTTTGATTTCATAAAATCCATTTTCAACAATTTCCCATAAATCATAATCAATAGAGAGCATATAAACTTGAATTCTCATAAACCAATAAGAATAATCAAAACCATCAAAGCAAGGAGGTATATCAATTTCATTCCCATAATAAAAACATGAAAAATCATACAAAGTTTCCATTTTGGATCTTTCACTCTAGGTTGTTAAACCTTATTAAAATTTGAGCCTTATCTCTAATACCAATTATTGGCCCGAAATGACAATCCAAGAGGGGGGTGAATTGGATTTTTGACTTTAAAAACTTGTTTAAAAACATTTTTGCAATTATCAAAATATTCAAAATAAGCAAAAACAAAGTAAGAACAATTTGTCCAATTCACACAAATAATAATGTAAAGAGAGAAGGGATAGAGAAATCAAACCGTGATGTATAGTGGTTCGACCTTCTTAGCCTACGTCCACTCCTCAAGCTTCGCCTTGAGAATTTGAATCCACTATGACTCTTGCTCCAATGGGTGCAAGATTAAACCTCTACAAACTCTTGCTTCAAAGGTGCAAGATTAAACCAATACAACCTCTTGTTTCAATGGGTGCAAGATTAAACCTCTACCAATACAACCTTTATTTTTCTAGACAAACAAGAAAACTATTCCTCTCTCAAGTACAAAGATATGATTGAAAATGAAGAACAAAATCAATAATGAACACTCTCAAGCAACAATGAATTTGCAAGTGTAAAACCCTCTTTAGAAGTGTATGAATGATTTGCAAGATTGAGCACAAGAAAGCTTGATGTTGTTGTAATATGTTTGCTAATGGTTAACAACTTCTTCTTTGATATGTCTTGAGTGTATTTATAGCTTTCCAAGTCGATATGATCGTTGGATGATTGAATGTAGCCGCTGTGAGATAGAACAACCCTTCATTTAATACTCTGACGTAGCCTTTAACTCGAGTTATATAGTTGGATTACTCGAGTTATTCATTTGAAGAAAACAACCCTTAAAGTATGCAACTCGAGTTATATAATGACTTACTCGAGTTAGCCATTTTTTCTGACCATTGGAACCTCGACATTTGAACCTTGTATGTTTGTCTTTTTGCCTCCGAGCTCTAACTCGAGTTATACAAGTATCTTACTCGAGTTAAATTTATTCCAGGATATTTAACTCGAGTTAGCCTTCATTTAGCTCGAGTTGTCTAGTATTTGATCAACTCGAGTTATACATTTTCTAACTCGAGTTGTAGATTGATCAGCAACTTCTGGGTGGTCCTCTTACTCGAGTTGGCAACCATGTAACTCGAGTTGTCTAGCCACTGATTAACTCGAGTCGTATCTTATATAACTGGAGTTGAATTTCTTCAACACTTTGGCTCTTCTGGATAGCAATGTTAACTCGAGTTGTGTTCTTGGTTTACTCGGTTAGGCTAGAACGACCATCCTAAAACACTCAAGTATCAACCTTAATTTTGTTCATCATCAAAACACAAAGGGATCTAAATGTTAACTACCCTTGGTTCAACATAATGATTTGATGTTGAGGACGGTTGATGATTTTTTTTGGAGTGATTTAAGTCTTTCAGTGTTGATCGGGTTCGATTGGATTGCTTAGAAGAAGCGAAAGAAATCAAATTGTGGAAAATAACCCCTTGTAGTTGACTAGTGATTTGGGTAGTCGACTTCCAGGTAGTCGACTAGTAAAGAAAGATCTTCACTAGTCGACTACCACATTTGGGTAGTCAACTAATATAAATAGCATTCGACCCCCCTGGGTTTCTCTCGACTCTCTCTACTTTCTCACTCCAAATAACCCCAAATTCGTCTGAAATCCTTCCTCATTGCCCCTTCAACATTCCTACACCATTTCTGAGGTAAGATTAACTCATTTTCTTCCATTTTACTCCATTTTTATGCATTAAATTTATGTTTACCTCTTATATCCGAATTTGCTAGGGTTGCATATTTTGGATGATCTCTGATGTAATAATGTGTAGGGATGATAAAATAGGTTATAAGGGACTTAAATAAACTTTATTCAAGCTTTGAAATGAATGATTTCAATGGTTTATGGACAGTTAGGGTTAGGAACAAATTTTGGCTTATTTCTTGAGATTCAGAGTTGTGTTCAACAAACCAATTATACATTTGAGTTCCTGAGGGTGATTAGAACAATGTAGGTGTTTGGATGCGATTTTTTCCTCGGTTGAAACGAAAGTAGGGACTGATTATGTAATTTTGCATTATGAGGACTAAAACTGATATTTTTCAGGTGGTTCCTATTATTCTCGGCAACCTTTTGAGATACAGATACACAGTGAGGCATCGTTGATTTGGTTTGCTGACACCCTTTTGGTCAGGCTCTTTTGTTTTTGTAGTAGAGCTCCACACTGATATACTGTAGGGTTATTGGGTATAATTTTTGTATCTGATTTTGGTTTTATTATTATTATTTTCATACTCACATTATTCTAGTAAAACTATAAATTTATTTTTCTAAAATTATTTCCATTATTATTATATTTATGATTTGTTTCACTATCGTTATAATTTTGTTTAAATAATGTTTTAAAATGAATAAGTTGGGTAGCATTTTTGATGTCTTAGTCTTGTGTGGAATTGGTGGGCCTCCGGTTCGGTTCTTCTTGCACGCTGGTCACGGTCCGGTAACGGGTCATGACAATTTTGTCCACTCCCACTCTGTCTATTCCATCCAAGCCAAACTAGAGCTGTTGTGACAAATTCACCAGAGTGGCACTTGAGATCGAACCTCAGTGTGTTATCAATGCAAGCGTCGTTATGCCTTCTTCTTTGATAAGGAGAGATCAACATCGCATCGATCTCTAGTTATCCTTCTTCTTCGGTGACGAAGAGAGAGATCAATGACACAGACAGTGTTTTTCTCCGTGTTATCTTCGTCGCTCCATCTTCTCCAATTGTATCGCAGATCGCAACAACCTCCATTTGTTTCCTTTTCTTCCTCGCATATCAGATCATGATAGCCTCCTTCAGTTTCCTTTTCTTCATCGCATCTTAGATCTATCCTTTTCCTCCTATAACAACAATGGAGGAGAAGTCGATAGAGACTAATGGGAAGATGGTGAATATGGTATTCCAGATGTTGAGAAATTGTGATTGTTACATTCCCAATATTTTGAAACTTGTATTGACATATGTAGGAATCTACAGTTTAATTGTGGCATACCACATAATTAACTCTTAATAATTAACTCGAACACAAAGCACGATTTATGGATTCGAATACTAAGCAACTCTCGAGTAGCTCGACTCATTTACCATCCAGTTCGGCCAATTGGCTAAAGGTCTAAACTCGATCCATAACAATCAAACAAAAAAAGGCGACGCCCAAAGCTCAAATCTCTATCACTTTCAAGACGACGTCACTACCACTCTCTCATGTCTTCCATTGGCTCTCACAACACACCACCACCACACACTACCACCATTGCCCAATTCGTTCAAATGCATGAACCATAATACAGGCGCACCTCCTGATGGGACCCATCCCTACCCCTATCGATGCTTTTCCTTCCCTCTCCTCCTCGTCTATCATCTCCACCGCCATCACTTTCAATTCCCTTATTTTTCCCTTGCTTTATTGGTACCACCACAATCTTAATCGCCAGTCCTATTGCTACCAGCTGGACCCAACAGTTTTCGTTGTTGTTAATGGCTTTGAAGAAACATTATGCCATTCTTGGCCACAATGGCGGAGATAAGTGATGGTCGCCCCCACTGGCGATCGGGGGGTACCTTATACCCCCTCACCGGCCACTGCCCTCATGTCCGACAAAGACATGCCCCACCCCTACATGGTTCTGGTTTGCAACTGGACAATAACACTTGTATTTTTTTTTTATCCCAGGGCGAAACGACGTGGGTTAAAAATAAAAGCCTCACACACAAACGATCTATTGTTTGTTGAGGCTTGTTTTAAAAATTAAAAACATCAGGGGGAGAGTTAGTATGTTCTTTTTCTTTCCCCCAATCTCCATTGTTCTTATGCTTCACTCCTCTCACCTCTGCCGATTGTTTCCATTGCTTCTCTCTTTCTACATTTCAAACTATCTGTTAACTTTTGACCGCCACCCACTCTGTGTCTTTCAGTCGGTAAGCTTGCTGTTGGTCCTCTACTCTCTTTTTTTTCCTTAAAATTTTGGTTAATTAATTTACGGTTTATTTATGTTAGGTCTGACATGTGAAGTTGTGAGTCGTCCCTGATCTAATTTCAACGGTAAGTTTTCTCTTTTCATCCGTTCTTTATTTTACTTATAATTTCAGAATTTTAGTTAGTTAGGGTTTGTGAATTAGTTGAGAATTAATTAGGAGTTAGTTGATTTTGTGCATTACTTTAGAGAATTAGCTTATTTATATTTGAATTGTGAATTATTGAGAATATTTGAATTGTGAATTGTTGAGATTTTTTTTTATATTTCAATTGGAACATAAATATTTATTTATGTCCAATTTGTAGGTTGTCGTATATAAAATTAGAATGGAAAATATTTTTCAAAAAGGCTTAAAAGTTCAGTTGAGTCACATAAAGTTGATGAACCCCACAAACTTCGGATGCAAATATTTTGAATAAGAATATTGGAGTATAAAGGAATCGAGATGAGGTAGAAATTAATATGGACGATATTATTGTTGATTCTGGATTACGTAAGCCTATTGATAGTTTCAATATAAATATCCGAGACCATATGCGGAGAGAATACGTGGCAAAAGGTCCTTGTCAACCATATAGTCATAATTTTCCAAAAAAGAAGTGTGTAAAAGATAATAGAGGTTTTAGGGATACTTGGTTTAAGAAATTTGATTAGTTGGAGTATAGTGTATCAATGAGTATGCTTTTTGTTGCAAAAAAATTAATTCTAGTCCAAAAAAATTAAGAAATTTGAGACTTAGTTTTGCAATTACGAGCTTTTCAACGTGTTTCACGTTAACTCAAATGTTTTGATCTTCATCAAAACCTTTTGTTCATCATCAAAATACATAAGGAACTTAATGTTGATCACCCATGATCCAACAATCACCCCTTTTTTTATGATGACAAAAATTTGAAGAATTAAAGCTCTACATCAATGGCAACAACTTGATCAAGGATTTTATCCTTGTCATTTGGTTAGTGTTATGCAATAGTGAATGCTAAACAAATATTTATACCCCTTTCAAATAAGCATTGGTAGGGTGTCAAACCCACCAAAATAATATTAAACTGCTTCGAAACACTCAGAATGTAGTATAGTAGTAAGCAGGGTTGAACCATAGAGACCGGTGTAGAAATGTTTAAATGTCGTGAGAGGAAAATAAAATAAAATAAGTAAAGTTTATGAAAATGTAAGCAATGCCGAAAATCAAAGTGAGGCCGAAATAAAACTTAGCAACTAGGAAATAATTCGCAACAATAAAAATGAGAAGAAATTTAATAACGAGAAAGCCTAGCCAAGGTATTTCATCCGTTCAATTAATTTAGTAGATCATAGACGCAAAATATAATTATTAAACCTTCGAACAGATAAAGTTATAGCTAACGGTGACACACTCGATTAACCAATCTCTTCTTAATTTTTCGATAGCCCTGGGACGCCCTGCAGACTATTTTCCTAACCCCTAGACAACTCAGGGACGACCTAACATGGTTAGATATGTACAATAAATAGTTCCATTTTTGTGGAATTTGATTCTTAATATTCTCTTTATATATGGTCTTGTTTGGTGCCATTTACTTGTAGACTCGTTGCATTGCTTGGATCAAGGCTGCTCTATTTTGGGAGTCAAGACTTCTTCATTGTCTTGAGGTATGTTCACTTCAATTACTCTTTTGCTTACTTCTTGCTATTATATGTTTTTATCAATCATACTAGATTACCTCTAATAGTTACAATAGATTTTTCTTTTTCCCCTCGAATGCTTCTTCAATTTAAGCTAATTTCAGTGAGAGTGGGGTTTTCTACTCGAATTTTGGTTATTATCGGTTTGGCTATGTTCATTTACGTTTTCTTTGGCTTTATTTTTCATTTTTTTGTTTTGATAAATCAATTATTTGTAATGGTCACCAAAAAAGTGACTCGGACAACAAAAAAAAAAAGAAAAATTCTTGTCAATTCTTAGTATGAGGTAGGAAAGAATTTTTAAGAAGGAAAGTTTTGTATCATTGGATCCAGTGTCTATTTCAAACTGTTTGTGGATAAATATATACATCATTACCTGATATAAAAAAAAAACTATCTCCATACTTGATACGATAAATAACTTGATTTATGGACTGGTGAATTAAAATTCTAATGCAAGTCTACTTTCTTGGCTTTAATGATTTCATTGAAGATAAGAAAGTGACCCACATTTTTCTTGGTAAAAGACCTTTTTTCTGCAGTGAATTAGGGTTAATTTGACATTTTCTTGCTCTCTTTATGGCTCTTTGGCGTCTCTATGGTTTAGGTTTTTTTCTTTTCCACATTGCTGTGCTGTTAGTTAGCTTACAGTTTACTGGGTTGAACTTGTGCGGTCCAAGAAAGCCCAACTATTTTGATAGTTTTTACCTTTTATCATTAACATTTCGTAAATTCGATTCAAATTAAATTAACTTAAGTTGATTGTAAAAATCATAATAATACTTAATTAAACCATAGCAATCCAAAAGTGAAGGCCATTTTCTCTTTTCTTCAAATAAAGAGTTGTTTTTATTCCTTTTTAACAGAGTAGCTAGTGATTCTAATTGATCTAGTTAACTCACGCTTTCAAAATATTTCAAATATTAAATAACCAAAGTTACATATTTTTTAATTAATTTTTTTACTAAAAATCAATTTAATCCCATAATACCTTACCATATTCAGTTAAGTTCCTTTTTCCAAAGCATAATATATAACTTTATCCCTTTTATAATTTTATTATAATAAAGATGGTAGATTTGAGATATTTTTTCTGTTTTATAATTGAACCTGTACCATCATTATTGCGTGTTTGCTATTTAGCAGAAATTAGGATTAACCCAATGTCCACTAAGATCCACATCAACCTAAAAAATACTCCAAAAACATAAAATAAACTAGGACATTGCATTATAAAATCATGTGTTTCATAGTTCCACTGTTAACAAGCCTACCTTGATTTTGATAATCACAGTGATAGTATTTTTTTTTCTGGTGTCTCTTGAAAATGGATCAAACTTCCAGGATAGATCCACTTGAGAATTCAATTAAAAATGTGAAATGGGTTCGTCCCACTTGGAGTGTTTATCATAATCATGAAACTATAATCAGAACTTAATTAATTATGGCATCAACCTAACTAAGTCATCTATGATCTAATCTTTCTAAGTCCCTTAAACAATGCATAACATTTGGTCCACACACAATAACTCAATTGCTAAGCCATTTTTTAGAATTTCATTTGTGTACGCGTCTTGGAATGCACTTGAAAACTGTGTCTACAGCTAATAAACTGTTAATACATTGAAAATATATAAGCACATTAACAGGAATCATTAATCCAGAGCAAATGAAGTTTGTTTCAGTGGTTAAAAATTTTGAAAAATTGAAGTTGTGATACCTTTACTTGAAAGATTTGGAGTTGGAGTTTAGAAACTTATTTCAGCAAAAATTCGTCTAAACCCATGTGAAGTTGAAGGATAGTGCATTGTTGTTGTAAAGGAAATAAAATTAATCAAGTTGTCTATAATTGATGTGTTATGATGTTTATCCAGCAATGCCTTCCTCATATTTAGTGCCCATTTGTGTTAACGTTCCAACAATGGTTCGGTGCATTTCCTCGTTACTCCACTAACAATTCTAAAGTGTAGTTTTTAGTAGTCGTTATGCTTCGCTTCGGTTAGAAAATGCACCGCAACCTTGCACTAACAGCCAATCCAAACAGGTCCTTAGGACGTCTCCACTATAATCTAATAAAGAGCCCATTAGACCATCATTACAGAGAGTTCCAAAGTGTGAGATAGTTTAATCTGCATTGAACCATTTCATATATTTTTTTGTGTATTTTGAGATAGATGAGAAAAAAAAAGAAAAATTTAGTAAAAAATTGAGTGATGATTGATCTCATAATAGAGTCCAATAATAGTCTAAATTATTTAAAATAAATATTTTAATAAAAAAAATTAATAAAATATTAATATGATATTCGATGAGATATCAAAATCTTTGATGATGCCCTTAAACAAATCTAGCAGAAGGTTTTATCTTCTTTTATCAATTAATAATTCTCATGTGAGTAGTACTTAATCTTTACCAACTAATAAATTTATCCGTATCTCCATAGATTACACATGTATTACAAGCACACAATGTATGGATAAACTATTTATTGTACATATCTAACCAAAGTGACTATTTGAAAATGTTCTTTTTTGCTTTCGTTTAGAAGTTCTCAAATTTTCAGCCTTCCTATGCGGAAACATGTCAGCGATCAGCATGTTGATTTGTATTTTTCTTTATTGAAATTATTGAGAAGTTGTTTGGTTTATACGTAATTGACAAATTACATATAATATGCGACAGATTATTTAAATTTATATAAAAAAACAAATTTTAATTACAACGTATAAATTAACAATTTAAAAAATATTTTAAATAAATAATTTATTTTTACTAAATAAATTAACAAGTGACAATTATATTAATAATTAATATCACATAAATTAATATTACGTGAATTAATTTATTAATTCACGTATCACTTACTAATTTAAGAAAAAAAAATTAATGAACGTCACTAGACTACTCAGCCTGCCAAACTTCGCCTTCTCTATCTCCCCTGAAAAGAATACTTAGTAGTCCACTAATGACTACTGTTATATAACTCCAGTTGATGAATTCTGCAGATATATTAATTATGGCATGTTCTTCATTTTTTTTATTTTAATATTGACTTTGACTGCTTGTTATAAATGCATCCCATGATCTCTTAATGATTTAAATTAAGGTTCTTTACATCATATTTATCCCAAAAACAAGAAAAAGGCTGATACTTTTTGTTTGCAGCTTTTCAGACAGTTGTTTTTAGAGCAGCCATGAATGCATTAGCAGCAACCAACAGAAACTTTAAGTTGGCTTCCAGGCTTCTGGGTTTGGACTCGAAGCTTGAGAAGAGTTTGCTTATTCCATTCAGAGAAATCAAGGTTGATTTAAAAAAAGAAAGTGTCTTTCTAGGTTTTGATTGTTGTTTTGATTCATAAGTTTGTTTATTTATTCTTGTTTTTGGTTTAATATGAACAATATTGCAGGTTGAATGCACAATACCAAAAGATGATGGCACTTTGCAATCTTTTGTTGGGTTTAGGGTTCAACATGACAATGCCAGAGGCCCCATGAAGGGAGGCATCAGATATCACCCTGAGGTAGCTCTTTTCTTCTGGAATTCTAATCTTTATGAAATTATCATTTTAGACATTGTTAGGAATCTCGTGTTTTGGGTGCAATTTTTCATTTTTCTTGTGAAATTCAGAGGATTCAGCTATATATTTCTCACTGTAATTTTTATTGACATGTCCAGACTTGATGAACATGACTCTAGTACAACTTTAAGATGATCCTGCATTCAAAATCTTTTAATCAATCTTTTTCTACAGTAGATAGCTTATTGTTTCACTGTCTGAGAATTTCAAACAAACTTATGGAAGGAATTGATATTTTGTTAGATCAAGATCGCATTAAAGTTGACAAATTTGTTTTTGGTTATCTCAATTTGATAATCAGTTCTGGTTTTGGTGTGAGTCGTTATAGGTTGACCCAGATGAAGTGAATGCACTTGCTCAACTGATGACATGGAAGACAGCTGTGGCAAATATTCCATATGGTGGAGCTAAAGGTGGGATAGGATGTGATCCAGGGCACTTGAGCATTTCCGAGCTTGAAAGACTTACTAGAGTTTTCACTCAAAAGATACATGACCTGGTAGGAGTCCACACCGATGTTCCGGCTCCTGACATGGGAACTGGTCCGCAGGTTGGTTGCGAATAGAACAATCTTGCTGCCAAGTTTTGTTATGTTGCAGCGTGAATGAAATGGAAACGGTTTCAACAATTAGCTTTACCATGCTGCAAATTGGTACCAAGTTTGTAATTAATGCATACTTGCTCTGTTATTTTGCAGACTATGGCATGGATACTTGATGAGTACTCCAAATTTCATGGGTATTCTCCTGCAGTAGTGACTGGAAAACCTATTGTAAGTGCATATGGATGATATACAAATTTAGATTGCTGTGTAATTTTGACCTCTTAATAGCTTTTCATTAGTTGTATTAACAGAGATGTTTGTTAAGCATAATAACATTCTGTCGTCTCAATTTAACATTAAACTTAACTCTTGTATAATGTTCTTCATCTAATCTGTTGGAGTGGAACAAAATCTGCAGTTTGACAATTCATTTTGTTGTTTCAAATAAGGATCTCGGTGGGTCACTGGGTAGAGATGCTGCTACCGGCCGTGGAGTGCTCTTTGCTACTGAGGCCTTACTGAATGAACATGGGAAGATCATATCGGGACAAAGATTTGTCATTCAGGTGGAATGTCCAAACTGTACCAGCTCCATTGAAATTTACATAGAAAGATACATACAATAAGCAATTAGTTGAGAAATTCAGTTAGCATAATGAATATGTTTACAGGGTTTTGGCAATGTGGGTTCCTGGGCTGCTCAACTTATCAATGAACAGGGTGGGAAGATCGTCGCTGTAAGTGACATCACTGGAGCTATCAAGAACAGCAATGGTATTGACATTCCAAGCCTGCTCAAGCATGCCAAGGAGCACAGGGGTGTGAAAGGATTTCCTGGAGCGGATTCAATAGATCCCAAATCCATACTGGTTGAGGACTGTGACATTCTCATTCCAGCAGCCCTTGGTGGTGTCATCAACAGGTTTAATTTTATCTCATACCAGAAGCTATTCCATAAAGGAAATTGGACTCTTATGGATATCTCTGACTATATATTTCTTGGTCTTTTGAAGGGAAAATGCAAATGATATTAAAGCCAAATTCATTGTTGAAGCAGCTAATCATCCAACTGACCCGGAGGCAGATGAGGTTTGTGCTTGCTAGAGTTCCGGAATTAGGCTCACAATCCTGCAATTTCATAACCGTTTACCATATTTTTGCAGATTTTGTCAAAGAAAGGCGTTGTTAT